>CM021107.1:633248731-633269328 GCA_007115665.2 Sequoiadendron giganteum
AATTACCAAAGATTATAAGTCTATATCAAACTTTCCAAAGGTTTAGTCATTTTAATATTCACATTAAAATGTTATTAATACATTTTGTATTATATTCAATATAACATTATTATAGTTTTTAATTTACCTTTATTTAAATATATAAATATATCTATATAATATTTGAATATTATATTAGATATATTAATATATTATCGATAAAACTATAATAATATTGATATTAAATATATTAATAACTTACTCAGTTTACACTTAAATATATCTATACATGTTTATTTTCAAATCTCCAATTACGTTATTATAGGCTAGTCAGAGCACCTCTAATAGACGTAATTGCACAAACACGTATATATACATTTAACTGTAAATTCCAGGCATCAGTAACTTATCAGTTCACATTTCACATTCAGGGTTCTTAGAACAGTAAGTCAGTCAATCAAGGAACACCACTCATAAAGCATAAAGAAGTAATCAAAAACTCCTAAGCCTAAGGATGACTTATCATGACAACTCAATCTGACTCAGTTCCCAAAACCCTCAGTGAAGTGTGTGTATGCTCATATGATCAACTTTACCGGTTACTCGACCAAGCCCCTCTCCCGAGTGATGTCTCCCCTCTGCCTGGAGGAATAGTTCCTGTTCTTGCATCCACAGACATACAATCTCGACAATTACTTGTTCATAACATCAATAGTATACAAAACGTCTAAGTTAGAATATTCTCAATTCAATACTTTGCATGCAACATAACATCAATAGAAGTACCAACCAAATGAGACAGTCATTTAAATAGAGAACATTCATTTTGATAACAAAACACGTTTTATTCATATCAAAGATTCACACAATACACTCATTTTCCCTATGCAATAGTAGCTATACAATTGGGGTGTAACATACTCCCCCCCTTATGATTCATCGTCCTCGATGACCTAAGGTTTTATTCAAAGCATAAAATCCTAACACTACATTTATTCCTCATTCTTGAAAGTTTCAAGAACGTTTGATCGGTGTTATTTGGACATCAGCTTGTCCATCATTCATGGCAACATGTTTCCTCTACTGAAACATTGCCTTTTGAGTAGGCAGTGAGTTTTCATGTTGTTGGGTACCAGATGTTTTGTTAGGGCACTCATTTGCATAATGATTACCTTTACAAATAAAGCATCCTGCTCTTGGCCCTCTTTTTTCCATGATTTCCCCAGTTTTATTAACACCTTCACTAGCTCTACTAGTGTCATCATACCTTGAGTTGTCTCTCTTCCAATCTCTTCTAAATTCCTTTTCATTGAAGTGAGATCTCTTCCCTTTCTTCTTTGCTGCATCATGCGCAAATTCTTCCTTCTTGGGGGCAATCTTATCGGGGACCTCAGTATTCTTCTTTTATTTTTCTCCTTCATACTGGGTTGCGTCTTCCTTAAGCTTCTATTCCTGCTTAATGGCCTTTTCATACACAAGGTCCATTATGTTCGGACCATGCATATCGACTTCACCTCCAATATTCCTATTAAGTCCCAAGATGAATTTCCTAATCCGGAATCGTTCATCCTTATGATAAATGGGGACATATCGAAGAAGTCGAGTAAACTTCTCCCAGTACTCGTTGACTGACATGGTCCCTTGCCTCAATTCTTGAAAGTCAGAGAGTTTTTGGTCATAATAGAGTTGTGGCAACCACCGCTTGTGGAAAATCTCCACAAATTCTTCCCAAGTCAGCTTCCATGATCTTATATCAAGTTCCAACTTTTTGTTCATCCACCAATTAGAGGCTTCCCCTGCTAATTGGTATGCTCCCCATGCTGCTTTAGTCACCTCATCGTAGTTCCTTATTTCAAAGTACTTCTCCATTTGGACTAGCCAAACTTCGGCTTCATCACCGCCTGCACTGCCATCAAAATTTTGCGGTATTATCTTCTTCATGTCACAAGATAGCTCTGTGGATACTATCTTCCTGTTCCTTTCAGTAGAGTTGGTTGGTGACTTTTCTCTATCATTGTGGTTTTCACCACGTCTATGAGACGAACTTTCACCTTCTGTGTTGTTGTTGGTTATTTCCTTCTCCAACCTTTCTTTCTCTCTTTCATTTTCCAGACTGGTTAACCTTGCCAAAATCAAGTCGAGTGTTGCTTCTACACTGGTGGTTCTTTGTTCCTCTTCATGACTTGGACCAGGATTATTCCTTGTCCTTTCATACACTTTCACCATGTTTAAAAGATTGACTTAAACCTGAATGTTTTAATACAAGTCAGCCTAATTATACTTTTAACCATCTTTTGGAGAAAACATATAAGCATACATTCACAAGATTTTTATTCAAGTTTTGGTTCACCATTTTCACTTATTGACTTCTAGTAATATATTGCACATTCGCTCAACTGAATGTTTCAAAGTATGATCATGGTTTACACAACCCTATCTTTTGTTTGCTAACTGAAATACCCTTTCAGGATTACTAAGCAACTACTTGTCCACAATATATTGTTTAAGATCTAAATCTTGTAAGTCAAGTTTCCCAAAAGCATTGATTTCTTTGATGAGTTTTGTCCACTAGAACATTATGTTAGTTCTCTCTAACATAGACATATCGATCTGTCTTATGTTCTACCATTTTCCTTAAGAGAGTTTTCATGTCCTACCTATGATGACATCTGGTCTTCATTTCCTGGTATACTAGACATTACCTTGCAACATTCTGTGCAGCCTCTTACTCTATCTTTTCCTAGGTTAAAGTGGTTTCTCATCCGACATTTTCCATTGTCGTTCAAATGCCCTAATCTTGACATTATCCTTTTTCTTTAGAGTTATAAAACTATACTGTAGGATAAGGTTTATACTGGTCATTCTTTCTAACCTTCTTACATAACCTGATTGCATAATCTTCCGCAATTCTAGGTAATATCTTAAATTATTCTTCTTTCACTTTTCCTAAGTTCTTTTCCCTTGCTATTGTAGCACAAGAACTTTTCAACCATTATCTTTTGATAAGGTTTAGGCATTGTTGCGTAATGAGCTCATAGGTTCCAGAGCTAAACCTAGTAGCTCTGATACCACATGTAACGACCCCAAAACCGGGTAAACAAAATTTTTCTAACATTTCTTTCCAAACATATAAAAGTAACAAGTAACAAAGACATTGCAATAAAATTCCTCCTTTCTTTATCGATAAATACATGCAAGTAATAATATATATTTCCACATGAATTCCATTTTCATTGTAAATATAAATCAGAGTACAAAGTAAAATAAATTACATACATAGCTCGTAAGCTTTTGCACAAATAGTAGTAAGATGGTCCAGGTTCCCTTCCTTTCAAATCTTGGTGTATCCGTCGCCTGCGATGGAGGAGAAACATCACTCAGGCACTTTTCCGCCAACCACGGACTGTTAATGTGGTCCCCCGCACATCTATCATTCGATAAATGGCCCTCCCTTCGAACGAAGAGATTGGTAAAGTAATCGGCTGCGACAACCCAACTGAGCATAGTGTTATGTCCTATACATCTAGAACTTGCTATTTCACAATCCCGAACTAGCATGATGGATCACAATGAACTGACAGTGTAGTCTCAACTATCTCACATCTAAGTGGATGTCGTACCTTCCACTACTTTGGCCAAAGTATTCTCATTCAGTACTTTGAATGAAGGTCATCTATCATATACACTACTCAGGGCCGATTTGACTTAAGGCTATCTTACACTACGCGTAGGTTTTAGTCCTTCACTGGATAGTCAATCATCCCAGACTATCCTACCTCAATTACTTAAACAGGGAATGGAGTAAAGTCAACAAGGGGTCCCTCTGGTACTTCCTAACATGGAAATCTTTATCCATGGAGTACATAGCTTTCTCTAGTTAACCTATTTAACTCTAAAGCTTTTAGACTACTTTGGTACCGAATCCACCCTCGTCCTAGTATTTAAATAACTAGTCCCTTTCCTTTATTTAAGGAGTTCAAGCAGTATTCAAGTAATACAAAACATAAGGTACTTTTACTAAGAAGTAATCAAACATTTCCCTTTTTATGTTATTCCTTTTCAAATTCTCCTATGAATTCAAACTAATTCATTTCAACAAGTTTTTAAGCTATTTCCAATTCATCAAGCTCTTAAGCTATTTCTTAATTCAATAAACCTTTTCTAATGAAATTTAAGCTATTCCCAATTCAACAAGCTCTTAAGCTATTTCCAATTCCACAAGCCTTTTCTAATGAAATTTAAGCTATTCCCAATTCAACAAGCTCTTAAGCTATTTCCAATTCCACAAGCCTTTTCTAATGAAATTTAAGCTATTCCCAATTCAACAAGCTCTTAGAAACATAGAGGCTTCCTAATGATTTTCCTTTCATACTACAGCATAATGCAAGGCATAATCAAGCAAACTAATAACTCATTTTAAAAGTCAATGACAGAATTTCTACAAAGATATTCTTCATGCCTGATTTCCTTTTGCGTATGAGCTCGATCGGTAGCTTCAGTTCTTGCTCCACCGTCCTTCGCAGCCTTCTCTCAGCTTGAACAAATACTATGTAAATGCAACAGTAGTGTAGGTGAATAAAGCTCTCAACAAGAGGGAATTTTAACACACAGAAATACCACAGCACTGAAATTCGTGATTCCAATGCAAAGGAGAGTGAGTGAATGAGTGTTTTCAACAATGAGAGTGAACCTATTTATAGGTTTCGAATTCTCATGTTTCCTACTTTGTAGGCATGATAATTCGACACCTCTTCCTTTGAAAATGTCAAAATCTGCAGTGGCAATCGAATAACCAGACACACAGCAAAAGAGTTGATGATTCAACATATTTTTCAGGAATGTTTCAACTTACCATTTCTGAATTTCGTGAAGCAACCACGTACAGGTTAAAACATTACTCATGCCTTCAAAAATGGCGGACTGCAGCACAAATGGCGTTCTTAGTTACAGTTTTGAAAATGTCAAGGGTTTTTCGCAGTCGTTTTTATCTTCCATTTACCCACGCGTCCACAATGGTGGTGCCTTAACATCTGCGACCAAGTCTACATTGTGCGAACTGGGCGCAGGGCTTCAATGCTGCCGTTTCCCATTATCTTCAGCTTAACACAGTCGCGCGATTTCTTCACGGGAAGAAATCCGCGATTTTTCAAATATTTCTTTTATTTCTTAAAAGTCTATAGTTTAAACTTTCATTTCCTTCATTAATTTTATAAATTTCCAATGGACTTTTAAATTTCGAAATTCCTTACCTTTCAATACTTTCAATGTATTTTCCAAATTTGAATATTTCGAATTTCCTTTGTATGGTAATGCAAAGTAATTACCAAAGATTATGCCATTATTTTTCAAAGGTAAATAAATAATTACCAAAGATTATAAGTCTATATCAAACTTTCCAAAGGTTTAGTCATTTTAATATTCACATTAAAATGTATTAATATATTTTGTATTATATTCAATATAATATTAATATAGTTTTTAATTTACTTTTATTTAAATATATAAATATATCTATATAATATTCGAATATTATATTAGATATATTAATATATTATCGGTAAAACTATAATAATATTGATATTAAATATATTAATAACTTACTCAGTTTACACTTAAATATATCTATACATGTTTATTTTCAAATCTCCAATTACGTTATTATAGGCCAGTCAGAGCACCTCTAATAGACGAAATTGCACAAACACGTATATATACATTTAACTGTAAATTCCAGGCATCAGTAACTTATCAGTTCACATTTCACATTCAAGGTTCTCAGAACAGTAAGTTAGTCAATCAAGGAACACCACTCATAAAGCATAAAGAAGTAATCAAAAACTCCTAAGCCTAAGGATGACTTATCATGACAACTCAATCTGACTCAGTTCCCAAAACCCTCAGTGAAGTGTGTGTATGCTCATATGATCAACTTTACCGGTTAGCCGACCAAGTTCCTCTCCCGAGTGATGTTTCCCCTCCACCTGAAGGAATAGTTCCTGTTCCTGCATCCATGGCACAAAACCACGGCAGTCAATTGCTCACAATATTTGCAGTATATATAAATCAAATATATAAAACAAGACTAATTACTTTCCTCTATGCATTGCTTATCCAAGAGTAACATCAATCAAGAATACAGAATGAGCCAAACATAACATGTAAACAGATTCTCATATTGATAACAAGGTTCAATCACATTTTATTAATTCAAAACCTTCCTTACAATCAGAATGCTCTAAGCATTACTAGAATAGTAACTATACAAATCCTGGGGTGTAACAACAAAGGTCAAATCCAAGTTTAAGTAGAACTCCTTTGCATCCAGAATTGGCTTCAGGAACAAGTCACAAGAGGAGCAATTTAGGACCTCTTGAAAAAGCCTTTAATTTGCAGAGTCGAGAGGATATAGATCAAAATATTGCTCGTTTCTTGTATGCAAATGGGATTTCATTTAATGTGGTTCGCTCTCCATATTGGCAAGAGATGGTTAGGTCAATTAATGAGGCACCAAAAGGATACAAAAGCCCAGGATATGAGAAAGTTCGTACAACCCTTTTGGCTAAAGAAAAAGACATTATTGATAGACAATTGCATGCGATTCGAGGTTCATGGAAAATATCAGGTGTTTCTATCATTTCTGATGGATGGAAGGATGCTAGAAACATGCCACTAATTAATGTGATTACAATGAGCCCAAAGGGGCCAATGTTTTTGAAAGCAGTGGAATGCAAAGCTGAAGAAAAGGATACACAATTTATCGCCAATATTTTAATTGAAGCAATTGAGTTAGTGGGATCAAAAAATGTTGTTCAAGTGATCACAGATAATGTAAAAGTGTGCAGAGCAGCAGGGTTGATCCTGGAAGCAAGATATTCGAACATTTGGTGGACGCCTTGTGCAGTTCATTCTTTGAACTTAATGCTACAAAAAATTGGCAAAATTCGATGGATACAAAAGCTCTATGAAGAAACCAAAGAAATTCAAATGTTTATCTGTAATCATCACATGTCACTAGCCATTTACAGACAATTCGCTAAGTTGGAGTTGCTAAAGGTAAGTTTTCTTTTGTATTGGAAATTTAGAATTTTTTAAAGAGAAGGGGTAAAAAATTTATTCAATCAAAACCAAAGTACAAGGCAAAGGCCAGAGGCCCACCAGACCAAGACCAGCACAAAACAACCACCAACAACATTACATATTCCTGTCCTCCACTAATAACCTCTCCAGGGTCCCAAAATGATCAGAAGGTAACTCCTCCCTTCCACTAATATCCCAACCATCCACATTCTCAGAGGCCCATTTCGCCAGACAATCAGCCACACAGTTCCATTCTCTAGGGATGTGGTAAAAGGAGGCAGAATCCAAGGAGCTACAGAGACTCAGAATCTGTCTAACCATTGAGGCCAACTGCCAACTAACATCACCCAAACTCTGGTTGTTTAGCATATCCACAACAATTTGAGAATCAGACTCACAAATGATCCTCCTCCAGCCTAAAGAGCAACTACGCTCAACAACAATCTTAATAGCAAGGGCCTCTATCAGATTATTAGAGTGTTGTCCTTTGTAAATAGAGAAAAAAAACACCGCACCACCATCATTACCTCTACCAATACCCCCAACACCAGCATGACCAGGGTTCCCTCGAGAAGAACCATCAGTATTAATTTTTAGGACCCCCACCGAGGGAGGCATCCACCTCTCGTCCCGACAAACCCGTTGCCTGACATGACGAGGTCTTCTTCCGGCAATGCTGCCCCTTCTACTGTCCCCCAGGTTCAAATTCCGCAAAAATAGGAAGATCACCAGGATCAGTATTTTCTGACATATCACACTTAGCAGAAATAGTCTCCTGAAGCCTGCTGATAATCTTCTTCCACAATTGAGAGCTTCCCAATTTGGAGCCACAGAAGACACGACGGTTCCTCTTCAGCCAAAGGTTCCAAAGAATGAAAATAGGCCCAACAGACCAGGCCACCTGCAGAAAAGAAGTCTTCGCTGGAGGCCTGCCCAAACTCTCCCAAAATTCAATTAGGGAGGTAGCATGAATACAACCATGATGCCAAGCCTCCCACCATCTATGCCATATCTCTCTAGGGAAAGGGCAAAGAAAGAACAAGTGGGAGGTACATTCCTCATTGTGCGAACACAAGAAGCAAATAGAGGGTCCCTGAAAGCCTCGTTTGCGAAGGTTTTCCCAAGTGAGGCACTTCTTCTGAGCAACCAACCATAAAAAAAAATTGCATTTGGGCCAAAAAAAGTTGTCCCAAACCTTCTTCCACCAATGCACTTCAGTCGGACCATGTAAGTGTCTGTCAAGCATAGCATAACCTTGAGCCACAGTAAATTTACCTTTAGGACTAGGGCTCCAAGCCAAAGCGTCCCTCTCATTCAGGGAGCTGCAGAGCCTGCCCTCCAAAACTCTAGTGAGAACACCACGATCCTCGTCAGAGCCACCCATGGGCCACTCCTGTGGGTCCTTCCAGCAAGCCACCACCGCCTGACCAATACGCTTGACAGTTTTAAAATGCTCCACCTTGATCCAACCAGCATTAGAAAAAATATGGCAAAGAGGCTGAAGCTGAGGGAAGCTAGAAAGAATGGGAGGGTGGCCATTCCAAGAGTCTTGCCAAAATAGAGCTTCAGAGCCTCTATTACAGATCCAGAAGAGACCCTCCTTAATTAGTTGAGCTCCCTTCTTAAGGGTATCCCAAATGCAAGAACCTTTACCCAGTAGAGCAAGCCGCGACACATCAAGGCTATCAACACCAGGAAGATACTTGTGGGCAAGGATCTCAGCCCAATCCTGATCTTGATTGTTGCACCACCTCCAGTACAACTTGGCAGCCAAGGCCGTGACAACAAGAGCCATAGACCTAAGACCCAGGCCCCCAGCATGCTTTGGCCTGCAGACAGACTCCCACTTGACTAAACTCCACTTCGAGGAAAGAAGTTTGCCAGACCAAAGAAATTGCCGAGACAGAGCATCAAATTCCCGCACAAAGGTGGAAGGGGGAACCTGCACACAACACCTATAAATGGGGAGAGATTGCACCACAGTCTTAAGAAGAACCACTCTCCCAGCAGAAGATAACCATTTGTAAGTCCAAAGACTAACCTTACTCCGAAATTTATCCAAAATCCCCTGCCAGTAATCTCTACGCTGAGATCCCAGAGCCAAAGGGATCCCAAGGTACATCAAGGGAAGAGAGCCGATCTGAAATCTAAGGATCCTAGCAATCCTGCCCTGAATAAGCTGAGGGGTATTAAAGAAATAGATGGAGGATTTGTCATCATTGATACACTATCCTGAAGCCTTCAAATAGATGTCAAGGGCTCTCCTGAAATTTATAGCCTCACTGATTCTAGCCAAGCCCATCAACCTAGTATCATCCACAAACTGAAGATGAGAGTAGGAAGGAAGATAATTGTTCCATCTCCAACCTTGGATAAGATCTTGCCTCACCTGAGATTCGATAAATCTACCAAGACCCTCCGCCATGATAATGAATAAATACGGAGACAAAGGGTCCCCTTGTCGGAGCCCCCGAGAAGCACTAAACAAATCCGAAGGTGCCCCATTAATGAGAACAGAGAAGGAGGGTGAGGTCACACAACTAAGAACCCAATTCACCCACTCCTCACAGAAGCCAAAAGCCAAGAGAATTTTCTGTAAGAACTGCTAGCTCACCCGATCGTAGGCTTTAGCCATATCAAGCTTGATAAACATAGCCCTCTCCTTAGAGTTGGCCATAGAATGAATAGCTTCCATAGCTATCACAACACCATCCAAAATTTGTCTTCCTTCAACAAAATTCCCCTGCTCCGTAGAGATGAGAGTGCCGAGGAGTGGTTTGAGCCTTTCAACAATCAACTTGGTGATGATCTTGTATACAACATTACATAACGCAATAGGCCTGAATTGAGCCAGCTGATTAGCCCCCTCCTTCTTAGGTATGAGAGCCAAGAAAGTAGAATTCATGGACTTGAGCATCTGTTTGCTCCTATGAGATTCTTGAACCACCTCAAGGAGATCAAATTTAATTATTTCCCAGAACCCCTGAAAGAACTAAATCGGAAACCCATCCCGGCCAGGAGCCTTACCTTTTTTCATATTAAACACCACTTTCTCCAATTCAGGTAACAAAATGGACATAAGAGCACCCCATTCATCTCAGCAGAGACCAGGTGAGGAATACAATCCAAGATGGCCCTCTCCTCAGCCCCAGCAACAAGATCCTCCCTAGAAAAAAGGTTAGAAAAATAATTGACCGCTTCCCTGGAAATATCAGCACAGGAAGAGAGATGAGACCCTTCAGGCGAAATAAGGGAGGAGATAGAATTCCCCTGCCTCCGAGCCTTAACCGAATTATGAAAGAATGCAGTGTTCCTATCCCCCTCCTGAAGCCAATCAACACGAGATTTCTGCTTCCAGAAGATCTCCTCCTGAAGCTCCCACTCCTCTAAGCCCTTAAGAGCCAAGGACTCAGCTTTACTTAGAACAAAGGTCAACCCTTGGTCCCGAATCTGCCGAGTGATGGTATCCAACTTGGACTGAGCAACCATCTTCTGAGCATGCAGGTTCCCAAAACATTGTTTATTCAAGATCTTAAGCTTGTACTTCACATGTTGAAGCCTCTTACTAAAAGTAAACATGGCTGTCCCATGTGCAGGCATCCCCTCATACCACCAATCCAACATAAGATCATGCAAAGACTGATCTCTTAACCACATCTATTGAAATTTGAAAGAAGGATTTTTGGTGACTCCATAGGCAGTGACAGAGAGCTTGATAGGCCAGTGGTTAGAGCCCCTCCAATCAAGAATTTCAGAACTGGTGATCAACCTACTGTTCATCCAATAGCAGGAAACCGAAAATCTATCAAGCCTTTCAGAGATAGCCTCAGCACCACATCTCCTATTATTCCACGTAAAGACACCATTGGTAGGCTTCACATCAATTAGATTCAAGGAACCAATCATATCCTTGAGCAGGTTTGCAGAAGGGTCCAGCCTGGCTAACCCACCTTGTTTTTCATCCAAGCAAGTAATAGCATTAAAGTCACTAGCCATGATCCAAGGGAGAAACGGGTCTAAAGCTCGGATGAATTTGATGTGAGCCCAGAGATTTGACTTACCGGAAAGATCAGTAGGAGCATAGATATTAGATAAAAGACACCTCTCTCCAGTTTCTAAACTAGAGGCAACCAGAGAAATGGAAGACCGACTAGAAACCCACCATAAGGGGAAAACTTTCCTCGGGTTCCAGAGGCAAGCCACCCCCCCAGAACTGTTCAAATCACCTACCCCCTGCCAGTTGCCCTGGGGCCAGCTCCGCGGAGCACAATCAGCCAAACCGTCCATAGTAAGCTTGGTCTTTTGAATAAAGACCATATCAGGAGACTGAGAATCAATTAATCTACGAACAACCTTTTGTTTGGGGATGCTGTTCAACCCCCTTACATTCCATGATAAGACAATCATTTATGGGGGTGGGAGAAGTGAGAATCAATGGGTTTCACAGACCCAAACTCAACCAAAGTATCACCCATAATTTTGACCTTCTCTTGATCAGTCTTCCTTCTGCTCCTTGACGGTTTATCAAGAGGCCCCTTTTTAAAGGATTTCTGTTGTAAACCTAGACTAGGAGGAGCTTTGCTACCCTTCGCAGATTCTGAAGCCCCCTTAGGAGCAGGGGGATCAAGGGCCACCACATCAGAGCCCTTCGGAGCCTGTGACCCCTGGAAATCCCTACTATCCTGGACCTGAGAAGGTAAATCTATAGCCACCTGTTCAACCTGATGATCCCCTGAAGATAAAATATGATCCTCTTTCTTTGCATCCTCATCCTGAACTTCATGTAGACCCTTAACCCCAGAAGGGAGCTCAACTGGAATACCTTCCTCCTGGACCAAATCCTCAAGAACATCAAACCTGTTAAAAGTGCCATCATTATGTCTATCCAACCAGGTTCTTTTCTTGCCCTTGCCTTTGTTACGAGAACTAATCGGAATAAAGCCCTCATTATCCGCAAGTACATTAGACAAAGGAGCCTTCCCCTTGTCCCCCCTAGGAGGTCCAGAGGTAGCCAAGGGAGAGGATTTATTTCTGGGACATTTGCGGAGTAAATGACCATATTCATGACACATTTTGCATCTAAAAGGTAGTGTCTCGTAATCCAGCTGTTGGATCCAAGAAGAAGATCCCATGCGAATTTCCATAGAATCTGGTAATGGATTATTTAAATCAACTTCTACACAAATACGGGCAAAAGAAATTACCTTACGATCTTGAGTTTGTGTAGCCGATCCCACAGGTTTTCCAAGAAGCAGTGAGATTGAGTGAAGAATATCTTCCCTCCAAAATTCCAAAGGCAGTCTCGGCAAACGAACCCACACCGGAACCCGCGAAGGGATCTCCTCAGCAGAGTTGAAGCCCATGTGCCAGGGCTTGATGAAAAGCCCCACCTGGTTAAAGAAATACGGGCCTCCTTCAAAAGCCCTATTCCTATTTGACATGCTTGAAAAGATGACCAGAAAATAGTTATTAGCTGCCAAAATAATCTCCATATCACCTTTTGGGTTCCAAACCCTTCGTGCCCAGGAATCCAAAACAGGTAGAGAAAGACGAAGACCCAAAAATTTGCAAATAAGGGCATGGTTAGACCAATATTTAACATCCTCTGAAACTTGCTCAGGTTGGATAACCAAAACAGGTCGATCCTCAGATCTCTCCAAACATCCGTTTACTTTTTTAATTCGAAAAGTCCCTTTTGAAGAGGAGACCCCATCCCCAGATTGGGATTTACCCATCTGTTCCTTAATACTGGCATGCAACGAAGAAGACAGCTCTACCATCTCCAAATCCCCAGAGGAAACCTGAGACAGGACATAACCTCGATTCTCCATGGCCGAATTGGACAGCCCCACCAAAAAAAGAAGAGAGACGGGGTAAGAGACCCCCACCCCCAGAGTGCTAGCCGCCACCTGCCACCCGCCAAGGAAACGCCCAGCACAGCAACCAAACAAAGCAACCAGTAGCCACGGGCCTGCCCGCAGGCCAAACGCAGGTCAGAACCCCCCAAGAACCTGTGCACCCTTAATCAGCAATGAAAACCCCCCCCGAGACCACACTACAGGCGTGGCCACCACACACAGGCAGAGCGAAGGAGAGAAGGGCTAGGGCATGCGGGCCCTAGCACACACCCAGCCATCGCGCAGAGCCATCATCTTTTCTTCTAATTCCGTATTGGAAATTTAGAATTATTCAAATAAAAATATATCATTTTTATGAAGTGTTACTTTTACTTTTTTTAAATGTGTAATATTTATTATGTTTTTAAAAATTATTTTTTTTCAATTGAAGGTTGTTGAGACGTGCTTTGCCACACACTACGTTGTTCTTAAAAGACTTTTGGATGTAAAACAAGCCTTGAAAAGTATGGTGATCAGTGATATTTGGGTTGTTTGGAGGCAATCTCAAAACAGATAGAGCAAACAATATCAGAACACTAATTCTTGATGATGATTGGTGGGCTCAAATAGAGTACTTGCTCTCTTTCACTGAACCAGTATACACCCTCATTCGCCGTTGTGACACTGATAAACCAATATTGGGTGACATCTATGATTGCATAGATACAATGGTGGAGCAGATTAGAGACATTATTGCAGCAAAAGAACAAGACCCGTTTGATTTTTTTTATAAGCAGATATATGAGATAATAAAGAAGATATGGGATAAAATGACAACTCCTTTGCAACTTTTGGCATATGCTTTGAACCCAAAATACTATCATGTTGACATGTTGGCATTACCAAATAGGACAGCACCAAATAGGGATGTTGAGGTAGTTGATGGGTATAAAAAAGCCTTAAAAAAAAAAAAATGTTAATAGATCCTAGAGTTGCTGCAGAGATTTGAGAAGAGTTTGGAACTTTTGCATCCTCAGATGGAACTTATGCAGATGTTGATGCAATGGCATATAAAAAAGAAATGGACCCTGTGAAGTGGTGGAACTTTTATGGTGCCACGACTAAACATTTGCAAAAGTTGGCTATCAAACTTCTATTACAGGTTTGGGACTTTTGCATTTTTATATTTTATATTTTATTTAATTGTTTGTATCTTAAAATCTTTGTTACTTATAATATCATTTTTTTTATAGGTTTCAAGTTCCTCTGCATCCGAGAGGAATTGGAGCACATATGGCTTCATTCATTCTGTAAAACGAAATAGGTTGGCGGCTAGTAAAGCAGAAGACCTTGTATATGTTCATTCCAATCTTCGTCTCTTGTCACGTTCCTCCACATATTACATGAAGGGACCTAATAGATTTTGGTATGTAGAGCCTAAGATGAGTGACATTGATGTATCTATAAATGCATTGTCACATCTCAATCCCATTGTTGAAAATTCAGAGATAGTAGGAGGATCTTCATTTGGTTTTGAGAGTCTAGTTGGTGGTCCTACTCAATCTACCTCTGATGATGTAGATCTCCAGTTTCAAGAGAATAGTGATGACATTTTTAATAGCATGTGATAATTGATTCTATCGGACAATCAATGTATTCAAATTTTGTTTTGATGATAAAACTATATTTAAATATAATTATTTTGGAATATCTAGCAATTATATGTTCATATTGTTCCTAAAGTAATACAAATCTTCTCTGATAAGAAAAAATGTTACATATATGTGTGCATGTGTGTGTTTTATGAATGCCGTATCTTGACGTATCCATATGAGAGGTCTTGAAAAATCACCGTATCCGTATCCGTATCCGATACGGTACTCGTACTCGTATCCGTGTCCATGCAACTTTGGTTTTGGGGCTGTTTTTGAAGATCTACAACCAACCGCCTTCTCTTGAGAGTTTCATCAGCACAAAGAAAAGAAAACGCCTATCTTGAGTGGCTGCAACTTCACCAAAAGGGGGCACCCTTGCCCTAGGAAACTTTCCAATTTGGATTTTGGTGGGAGAAGTTTGTATTTCAGCTAGTGTGAGCAATTTAGTGGGGCTTGGTATTGTAGCAAGTTACTCTTCACAGTGTTATATGGCTGTAAGTTAAAGTTTAGTATAAGATATTTAGTTTTTAATCAGATGTAAGTTATATGTTGTATGCAACTTATTATGTAATGAAGAAGTCATATTTGGCCATTGAATTGAGCAATGAACTCAAGGTTGTTTCAGTAGTCTAGTATTTGAAGTTCTCATGTATATGCTTGTTGGTACTTTTAGCATTATTGGCAAACCAAATTCAAACAAGAAGGAAAACATAAAATAAAAAAACAAAAGAATCAGACCTACAAAACACAGTGAATCAAATCAACAGAGTGGTGGAACACTACAAAAGCTCCACCAGACATGCATCAGAAAATCTCGCATGCAAGGCTTCAAAACCTTCTCTAAAATGGAAACCCTAATTTTGCCATTGACTAGCCTACGGGCATTCAGGAATAGGCTATCTATCACTGAAAAGTGTAGTGCTAAAAATGGGGACATTACAAAAACTGCCATCTCAGTTATGTGATCATTTAATACATGTAGATGTTGGTTATTAATATGGGCTAATATATTTGAACATTGACATTGAAAGCAATGGGATTTTGTTAATTTGTGTGTAGACTCATGTGAACTCTCAATTCAACTCAAAACTTATGTATTAAGGTTCTATAATGTGTATATAATGAGTGGCTTATCAATGGTATGATATGAATATTTGAATTTATATTTTAGAAATTTCCATATTTTTTAACAGCCATCGCCTAAAATGGCCTCCAAAAAATTTGTCCCCTTGTCCCCTACTATTCCCATCTTGGAAACTTAGTGTAACATCCCCATTTAGTCATCTCAAAATGACCTCCACAAGTAATCATTATTGTAATTAAAATTTCACTCACACGTGTTATATAAAGGTACAATGCAAGGGGACCCACTTAGCAGATGACCATATTTAAGCATTTGTTTGTGTTTGTAGGGGAAGAAAGGGTGAATATAATCCACCACTTTGGGCTTTTCATCCTCTAGTGTCTTTCACCATTGGCAAAGCTCTTGAAGCATGCAATGCCCCATTAAGTCATCTTAATCTCACAATTCTCACCGATATAGGATTAATCCAATTACAACCCAATCATGTGTTCGCGTTAAGAAGTGAAGGCTTTCATGAGTATCTTTTATCAAAATTTAAATTTTTGTGGGATATAGGCCATTGTGCTTTTTTATTGTGTTTTATGAGTGTTTAAGATAGGGAGGTGAAACATAGGGAAATAGGTTCACCAAAAATGGAATGGTAACAAGGGGGGTATGATGCACCTATCTTCCTACTTTCATTAGGAAAAAGAGATCCACCAGGGAAAGATTGGCTTTCAACCCTTAGGTGAGTCAACTTTGATGGAGATCTTGTTGTTTTCCTTATGACTTAGGATGGGGTAAATCAGCCTGAAATGCACTTTTGAGAGATGAATGAAAAATACCAAATGAATACAATTATTCAATGTAACAATGAAACCTCTAAATTAAACCTTAATTTGACAGAATCCAGAAAGTTTTAATAGATCTGAGAAGGATGTGATTTTATGCACTTGTCACAAAAAGGTTGTGCTGAATGTCCTCTTGGGACTCATTCGCCCAAGGGTGAATGGGTCTTTGCTACAGGGGTTGAAAATCTACTTTTATAGTCCTTTGCTCCTAGGTCTGCACTCTTGATTCCTTCGGGTTTCACAATCAGAAATTTGGAATTAAATTTTGGAAGTGACTTTTCGTAATTTGACGACAATGTTGACAACTTTTGCTTTGCAATTTTGCTCTTTTGATAGATCTTCAATCCTTCTTCAACTTAAGATTTGCAATACACATAAGAGGGAAAAATTGTTTGTTTTTGGTGAATGGGGGTTTTCCTTGGTCAAACCTTGTTTTGGTAATTAAACCTTGGAATGAAACAATGAAACATGAAAGGAATGATGAATGAACACTTTCTATGTTGCAACTCACCAAACCCTTGAATTGAGATCCTTGAAGGATTGAACACCTCTCCAAGGTCTTGACCTTGCATGAAATGGCTTGATTGGATGTTGATCTTGATGCTTGAAACCTACATCACAATGTTAGCTCCAAAAACATACATAAATGAAAATAACTTTGACATGATGCTTGAGATCTCGAATGTTGTTGTAGATGCTTGATAAACCTGCTCTTGAACACCTTTGACAATAATCTTAGCTCTTGTGAAAATTGGATTAAAACTCTAGGATTTGAAATGATAAAAAGACTTTGTATTTATAAGTAATTTTCTAATTTCTTGAAAATTAAACATTACAAGCCGAAATTTGAAATTTGAATTTGGATCATAAAAAGGTGTAATGTCCCCCATTCTAGTTTGCCCTAGAATTTGCCGATGGGTCACAATTCCACAAACTAGGGTTAGGGTTTTCACTTCGGATGGATACTTCTTGGTGGAGTTCTTGATTGAAACTATATGCAATATAAACAACATTGTCAATCATACATATATATATTTGTTAGCATCAATTCCATGGCGACATATTCGTAGATTATTAATAATGCAATCCTATTGTGAACTAAGAGGAGTGACATGGTGGGTCCGCCCTAGCCATATGCCAATTTAAGAGGTTGTATACCACAACACTCCCTGTTGGTGACCTGTACTTGCTTTCCCCAACCATGCCCTTGCCTCGGCAAACACTTGCCCCTTGTGGAACGACGAAGCTTATAGGCGGTCTTGGCATTTTCACCCCTTCATGGCCCATCCTTTCTATTTAGTTTTGAGCGGACTTTAAGTAGTATTTCCACCCCTCCATGGCTCATCACTTGTCTGAGATTGGGCGGATTGTAAGTTAATTGCATCACTCTTCTCAAGCCTTCTTCCCCAAGGGGTTTACAATCAGTTTCAAGCACCCAAGTATTAACATACAAAAATAGAGATACACTTTGCCTATTGGAGGAAGCTAGCAAAGCTTATAGTGGTCTAGGCCTACCACCCCTCCATGGCCCTTCCCTTCTTTGGTCCGAGCGGACTTGAGTGGGACCTCCACCCATCCATGGCCTATCCCTGCCTTCGGACAAGGTGGATCTTAAGTGGACTCTCCACTCATCCATGGCCCTTCCTTGCATTGGAATAGGCGGATCTTAAGCGGGGTCTCTAGGCACCACTTTCTCAAGCCCTTCCTCTTGAGCAGGTTTTCAAATAGATTCAAACTCTCACATTTATCTTTAGGCAGTAATATGCAATATTGGTTATGGGTTCTCAAGACCACATCTAGATCCATGCCCAAGAAATGACACATACTAATGCTTATATAATCCTATTGATTATTCCATCATAAATATATCAACTCATAATACAAACCAGATCCTTATTTGCCAGCAGGTCTCTTACCTTTATTCCCAATCGATCTGTTCTTCACACTTGGAAGATATTGTTAGTGTTGATGGATAAGAATCTACTATCCGCACTTATTAAAATATCATAATTACTTATAAAGCTTAATAATTTCTGCAAGCATCATTATTGTATATTCACATGTATTTCACACATCTACCTACACATACATACATATATATATATATATATATATAATCATATAATTATATTATTATATTCATAAGGTGCTTGCTAACTGCCCTTAACTGAATCCTTAATATATTTAACAAACTGATTATACATAAAACACTTACCACTTTAATTTGCTCGATCTTTTCCTTATTCCCTAATCGGTGCTATACTTACCAAAACATCAGAAATTCTGATTCCTCTCTCCCTTTGGATCGCTGCACTTACATATTCTTCCTTTTACGTGAATAAGACAAAGTATCTCCTTTTTGAATAAGACAAATTCTGTCTTATTTGACTGCTCTCTGTCCTTTCTTCCTATCCTTTTTTGATGCCCATAAGTTTTGGACTTACCTCCATTTTATAACTTATTCTGCCAATAGTCACATCCGCTCACTTGCCAAGGAATATGTTATCGTATTGTTTTGGAGAGACATGTCAGTCCACTCCCTTCCATCACAGCCTTTTGTTATATTAGTGATCGCTTGGGATATTAGCCTTTAGGAATCGATGCTTTATTTAATTATACTCTTTTTTCAGATTTAGTTTCTTGAGATATATTTAATAACATTGATGTAATGTCCCCCTTTTGATGATTTTGTTTGATGAATTATTGTTAGCCCTTTTCTTGGACCCTCGTGGGCTAGCTGGATTGGTTAGAGGGTCAGTGGTGTTTTCTGGAGGAGTTGATCGTTCTCATTTTCAGAGCTCAGTGGTTGGTTCACAGTGGGCCTTGGCAGTTCAAGAGTTGACAGCTTCTGACGGCACAAAATTCTATGGAGATTTGAGGAGGTTATGCTTATTTAAGTGATTTAAGTTATTAATTAATTTATCATTATTTTATAAAGTCAAATTGACTTTATCATTTTTATATCACTTAAATATTCATAAAAAGGGTGATTTAAAATTAAATCACTTAATCATTTAAGTGGGCGCCAAATATTAAGTTCTTAACTATTGAAAAGGACTTAATATTATATTAAAAGATTTAAATGATGCAAAAGGCGTATCCTCTTGGAAATGCGTGCCTTTTTGGTATAAAGGCATTTTTGGCAATGAGAACATCATTCATGATTATTTCGACTTTGCCTTTGGTTTCCTCCTGTGCTTTCTCCTGTGATCAGGGTTTTGAGCAATCTTCCATTGGAGAATGATGTCTCTTCAATGTTGAGCACTTTTGAGACTGTGAGAGACCAGTCGAATTTGTGCAAATGGTGAGAGCTTCATACAGAGGTTCTACATGCTTCAATCAGGGTTTATTTATTTAGTATTCAGTTGTTGGTAATAAGGAAGAGGGTTACTTCATCCAAAGTCGCCATCTTCAGCAGATTTGCAGCTACAGGTTGGATTCTTCAGAGACTTCATTGGGCCGTACCATTTGCATTGGGATTTGTGCCTCTTTGGAGAAGGGCGTGTGAAGCTAGAGACTAGGGCGCTTTCCTTTTGGCTCCTGTTTGAGCTTCATCATGGGTGGCTATCACTATTACTGCATTGTATCTGGTTTCTGAGTGGGAGAAGTCATTTCTGGAGGTTAGGCGTCCTTTTATGCCAGTTTTCACCATTCTTGGCTGGTGAGTTGGCTTAGTTTTTAATATAAAATATTTGGAAACATTCTGGTATGTTTAGCACTTGTGATCCATTGGTTATTGTTAAATAATACCTTCTGCATTTACATTATGTAGAAATTAGCTCTGTTTCTCAGTTTATGAGCTTTTATATGATGCGCCCCTTCTCTTCTGTCTATAAACTTTCTCTCTAAAAAAAACAAATAAAATACATTAAGACTTAAGAAATCTTGGGGTTTGAGTTGAGCGCTAGCAGGGCTCATCACAGTGGTATCAAAGCATATTAATCCTACCAGCTTGTGGGAAAAACAATTCTATGCGGCCACACCAGAACAGGTTTGACAGGCACTACACACACAGGGGCCCTGGAATTCAACGAAACACTTTTGAACCTTTTCAGGCAATTCCATTGTACGAACAAGAAGAGGATTTTGACTTTGATAATATGGCTGAAAGGAATGATGATGCTCATCTTAATGA
>CM021107.1:633269348-633391848 GCA_007115665.2 Sequoiadendron giganteum
TATATATATATATATATATATATATAATCATATAATTATATTATTATATTCATAAGGTGCTTGCTAACTGCCCTTAACTGAATCCTTAATATATTTAACAAACTGATTATACATAAAACACTTACCACTTTAATTTGCTCGATCTTTTCCTTATTCCCTAATCGGTGCTATACTTACCAAAACATCAGAAATTCTGATTCCTCTCTCCCTTTGGATCGCTGCACTTACATATTCTTCCTTTTACGTGAATAAGACAAAGTATCTCCTTTTTGAATAAGACAAATTCTGTCTTATTTGACTGCTCTCTGTCCTTTCTTCCTATCCTTTTTTGATGCCCATAAGTTTTGGACTTACCTCCATTTTATAACTTATTCTGCCAATAGTCACATCCGCTCACTTGCCAAGGAATATGTTATCGTATTGTTTTGGAGAGACATGTCAGTCCACTCCCTTCCATCACAGCCTTTTGTTATATTAGTGATCGCTTGGGATATTAGCCTTTAGGAATCGATGCTTTATTTAATTATACTCTTTTTTCAGATTTAGTTTCTTGAGATATATTTAATAACAACATCGATTGTTCCATGTCATAATATGATAATTGTAATATTACCTATTATAATAATTTATATTTTGATTTGATTTTGTTATTTGTATTTCATTCTATTCAATATATATATATATATATTTATTTTGATGATTATAATTATAATGAATTTGCAGATATATATATTTTGTATTTCAATGTTTAGTTATTTTGGTGTTCTATTTTAGGGACATGACAAAAGGCCGGCATGAACATATTAAAAATTTGAATTTAGCAACTAAAGGGGACCCAAATGAATTTGCATATATATATATATATATATATGTATTGTATTTCAATGTTTAGTTATTTTGGTGTTCTATTTCGGGGACATGACAAAAGGCTGCCAAAGACATTAAAAATTTGAATTTAGCAACGAAAGGGCGAATGGGTCTTGACCTAAATTGTTGGGACCTATTCATTTCGAGGTGTTAAAAATGATAATTACATTAATTAAATCATGATTCGCCTTTCGGAAATTGCAATTAATTAGGCTTGTAGATGAATAATTGGGCCAATTAGAGGTTGTTGTACCCAAACCAATTTTTTTGCTTCATTAAGGCATTTTGCTTAAAATGGTTTAAACCTTGGAAAAATGATGTCAAAACATAGTTTTTGGGCAAATCAAGTATGGGCTTTTAGTCAGTGTGATGCCAGGAAGATATTGGCAAAATTTGTTAAAATTGAAAATTAGGGTTTTTGGACCCTTGTTTTTAGGTCAAAAACCCTAAAAATTGAAACTTGTCAAAATTGACTGAAAATTGTTTTGATTGGCCTATTTTGCTTCACGATCACAATGGTGAAGTCAGATTTAGTTAAAACTCAGTTTAAGTTTGGTGGGCAGTTTTCGCTTTTTCGAGTGAAAAGTTAGCATCTCCAAGGTCAACAATGGCAGATGGCCAGATGTTAGGTGTTGAAATATAAGCTTGAAACACTCTAGTGAAGTTTCTATGGCGAGATATGTCCAAAATGATGCTTCGTCTCAAAGGGGATTTTCGTCGAGGTGAAAATGTTGATTTTTTTTTTCTTTGGAGCAAAAGCGCACCTGTTAGCCAGGGGCGCCCTTGATTTTTGAGACTTGTCACTTCCAAGAGGACTTCTGCAGAATCCTATCAGCTTGGCGAGGAGCCTACTAACCAGTCTGGAAGATATGTCTAGCACCTAAAACTAGACATTGAATGCGAAATGAGAGATGAAAAAATGACATTGGAGTGAAAAGCGCGCCTACACCGGGAAATGCGAGATGAAGTAAGGTTAGAATCACCTTCAAATTGATGAAAGTGCATGAAAATTTCTCTGTTTGAGGCCAAAAGTGCACCTGAAGGCCAGGTGTGCATTGAATTTTGAAGCCTCAGATGTTAGAATTAGGGTTTGCAACCTAAAGGAGTTTCTTGTCAGTTTTGATCTTGCTCTTCAATGAAATTGTTAGCTAGACAATCCGACATGTTAGTCAATCAGAATTAGTGATCGAACATGGGCTCCATTGACGTTTGCAAATTTAAATTTTCAAAAAATTGGCCAAGTTTGGAAAGTGATGCCTAAAGTCAAAGTTTGACTTTTTGAACTCAAGATAAGTGGCACCCTATAAAGGTGGAAGCAGTTAATTGAAATTAACTCTTCAATTTAACTTTTCAAGTCAACTTCATCTAGACATCATTTTTGCTTGTAACTGGGTGATTTATTTTTGCATGCAAAGTTAACTGAAGTATTTAGAGGTGGCACCCTAATTAGGGCATATTTCTCAATCAGTTAATTGTTTTGAGGTCCAATCAGAAGCAAGGCATTGGTTTTAGAGGTCCAATCAGAAGGCTAGTGCCATTTTAAGATAAATGCATGCATTTGTGATGCCTTTCTTGATAAATTCTTATTTATTAAGGCATAGGTGTCTATTATTTTTCATTACAGGTGAGAGAAAACACGTTTTTCTTGAGCAAATAAAGATATGAAGGCGCTACAGGTGTCAGATTTCATTGTTCTTCGTAATGCCAGGTCCAAATTGTTCAGAGGAAGCATTTGCCAAACTTCATTTTTTGTTTGCATGCAAAATTCATCAAATCCAATTCAAGCATAGGCGACATTTTCAGAGACAGAACAATAAACTTCTATTTTTTCTCTCTAAAATTTTTCTATTCTTGTCTAAGGTTTTCTCTCGCATGTCAAAATAAACGGCGGAATTTTTAGAAACAGATCATCTGGGTTCACATATTTCAACATCAACAACAAAACCCATGTCTTAGATTTTTATGAGAAAATTGCCCTGTTGCTTCCATTTTGAAGCACTGTGCTTTTTTTCGAAGATCTCTTTAGATGTGGGCCAAGAACTCATTTTTTCCAAAATCGAATCATATGGGTTGTCTTAGAATTCCGTTGCCTACAAAATCCATGTTTCATATTTTTTCGGAAATAATTGCCCCCAAAAACCCTACAGCCTTTGCAGTTCTCGACTAAAAACCTTTTGCATGCCTTGCTAAAACTCATCTTTTTGAATTTCTGACAACTTGGGTTTGCTTAGAATTCAATTATCTACAAAACTCACTTTTTAAGAAGTTTCCGATTTTTTTTACCTCAATCAGCTATTTTTAGCCTATCCTAGAGCTTTTTTCAGCTTTTTCTGAAAGTTGTCCGAACATACCTGACTTTACAGTAAAAAATCCAGATTTTCAAAATGCAATTCAACCCCATAGATTACAGGCCAAATTGGTCTTGGTTCACGACTTTTTGAAAATTGTCGATACAGACTTGGGTCATGTATATCCAGTGGTCAAGCCGAGGGACGTTGAAAAGTGCTTTGCTATTCCTCCTCACTCAGACAATTTTGTAGTAGCCATTCCGGATTGCGACAAGATATGGGAAGAGGACAAAGAAAGATCATAGACAAAAGTTGCTCAGAGGTGGTTGAAAGTACCGAAGACTAACATGCCAAAGAAGGTTGGGCGTTGTGAGTTCAAGGATGAGGTTGCAGGTCAAGTGGAAGCACATATTTTCCGACCGTGGATGTTCTATATCATCTCTTGAATTATCAACAACAAGGAAAACTTTGATTGGGCGATGTAGATCAGCAAGTGTCTTCACCAACAAATCACAAAATTCTTCAAAATCCACGAGTTTCACATGGTGTCTTTTTTGGTCTACTTAATTGTGTTTCAAGGCAATTTTAGAACTTTGAAGACCAATGGAGCTCTTGGCGTTCAACATGTTCACAAATATTACTCACAATTGGAGTTCTCAAAGGTTGAACAAGAATTCAAGGTGGTGAATGATCACTTTCTCATGAAGACAATTAGAGACCTCGATAAAGAGATGAACATCAGGATTTCACCAGAGGCAATTTTAGCAATGGAGAGTTGGGTAGATTGGTTCATCCAGTTTCCCACTTTCACATATATTCGAGTGTATGGTTACATTGAAAAACCTCTGATGCTACCGAGGTACCTGTTAGACAAGGTCCTATTCATGGAGTTTATGAGACAAGCTCAAGAAGTTCACTCTTTTCTTCGTAATTGACACAAGTCAGCATTCACCTTTCATTTCGGATTGGGTATATACAAGTGCAAGATTGCTGTTGATTGCAAGTTAATGACGAACGAGTTAGAAAAGCTCCATCTCAATTATCTCACTCAGATGCGTACTTATGATGCTTTGGGTCATTACTCAGCACAGTTGGAGCGTAGTAATTCACACAGGGCAGTGCTTGAGGACTTTTGGATCAACCGTGAAGATGAATTTGACGTGCACCGATGTCATTACTACAAACTTACTCTTCCACAACTTGCTGATTTCCTGTCAGAAGATGTTGAGGGTTTGTCAGATGATGATGAAGAGGTGTTGCTTAGTTCATTCGTTAAAGACCAAGTTGCTCGCCGACCACTTCGCCAAGGAGAATACTTCAGTTGAGGACTTGTCGAGATTAGTTATTAAGACAAGCATGTACTTGGAGATCAAGAGGAAGTGAAGGACAGTTCCAGTTTCAGAGCCGCCAGTATGGTTTTCTTCACTACCTTCCACTTCTAGGTCGAGGCCTCGAGTTAAAGTTGTCTTGAAGCCACTTGAAGGGGTCAAAGCTAGTGGGAACTCGAAGGGGAAAAGCATCACTAAGCGGAAGTAGGTTGAGAAAGCGTCGAAAATTCCAATGGAACCAGTGGTACAAGCTGAGATCAATTCATCATCTCTTGGTCTGCCATTTTCTCCACGATCGTCTCCTATTGATATTGACTCGGAGCCAGAATCGCCAGTTCATGAGACTTTCATTCCAATTGATCCACTAGTGGTTGACACAACAAGAGTAATTTCTCCTTAAGAGGATAACATTGATCATTTGTGTTGGCTCGAGAGGTCTTTGGGAAGACAGAGGCGTAAGCCTCATACCAACTTGATTTGTCTGAGTTTGGCGATCCTTATTAGGATAGGTCAAACAAGACGGTCAAGAAGTAGCTGCATATTGAGAAGACTCTTGAAGCAGAGATCGTCATTGAAGTTGCTACACCACTAGAGGGCAAGAGCCTGGATGAAGTTGAAGTTGGTGATTTTACCTTCATCAAAGCAAATCTTGGCAGGAGCACTTGGCATGTGGACGTGACCCTTTTCAAGGTCATCACAAGTAATCTGGAAGAGCGTGTCATGAAGGATGGAGAAGATAAGGCAACCGTCAAGGCTGAGATCAAGAAGCTCTGACAGTACATCTCGGATCTACTTCATGGAAACGCAAGACACGCACCTATGCTCCCACAGCTTCGAGAGACACCTGAAGATCAATAGAGACTCGATCATTTAGTCAATCACAAAAAGCTCTTGGACAATTGGATTGAAGAATTCATTGTTGCAGGAAGATACCTCCTCATAGAGTTATATCAGTTGAGGTACGAGGCACATGATCTTTGTCAGAGGATTCAATAGCTCGAGATATCCATAGCAGAATGCAAGCCGAAAGACTTAATACTCATATCTCAGTTGCACATGACGCCATTGTAGCAAAGGAGGATAAGAAGGTTTTCGCTTGGAGAGAACAACATCTTTTCAAAGTGGAAACGTACGAGAGAATCTCTACAAAGATGGCCGCGCTCAAGGAGAATGCTGTTGTAGCTCTCAGACTTATCAACGAATTTATCACTCATATCACGTGCCACTATCATTGTGAGAATGGTACATGTGCAGAGTTAGATGTAGTGCAAATTGAGTTCGAGAAGCTGTGATAACCTAGATGAGATCTTGAGGCGTCCAAGTTAGATCACTTCTCAGTGATGACAACTAGTTTCAACAAGGCGACTGTAGAGGTTAGAGAGTGTTAGTAGGCGATCAAGGATGGAGCGAAGGAGTTGAACAGGCAGTTCATCATCGTGGATAGTGTCAGAGTGCCAGACAATGATACCATTGGCAAGTTCTTGGACGAGG
Source organism: Sequoiadendron giganteum (assembly GCA_007115665.2). Lineage (NCBI taxonomy): Eukaryota > Viridiplantae > Streptophyta > Pinopsida > Cupressales > Cupressaceae > Sequoiadendron > Sequoiadendron giganteum. The sequence goes on from CM021107.1 coordinate 633,275,323, forward strand.
TGATAGACAAAGAGGGATTGTAACGCCCCGTCGTGTGAATCCCAAAGGACAACAAACACCACACAATTTTTTTTTGAAAGAGAAATATTCATAAGATGAATATGTATATACATTACATTGAAAGCCATTGTGCATTTACATAATCATCTACATCCTCTGGGGTACATGTGGTGGCATTACTAAATGTAAAACCCATACCAACCTCATCGTTAAAGATAATGCCAAGAAGATAACAACAGATACACACAATCACAAGATAAAATAATGGTACATGCAGCCAACCATGAACAATAGGAAGTAAAGGATACATCATTTTATTACAATTCAATTCATAGTTTAATATTACAATAGTGGATCATATTTATACAGATACAACATATCATGGATTCAACCGTACATTACGAGATGCTTCCCTTATATCAATGGGAAGAGTAAATGGAGTACAAGAATGATACATCATGGAGAATAAGGTACAAAATGTGGGATAGTCTTCAACCAAGTGAAGCTCTGGAGATTGCATCCGCTTTTGCATCATGAACACAACCTGGGAACCCAATGGGGTGCATAGCACGTTCCACCCGACCGCGTTGACCTGAAGGTCCACCCCCCGTGCTAGGAGATGACAAGAAAGGATCCACGACCAAGACAGACAAGCAAAACGATCACAAGACCAAATCACAAGGTCAACCAACACATAACATACAATAATCTCAACGACCACTTACAAGGTGATTGCTTCCAAAGGCATACGAAGGAAAACAAGGAATACTATGGGAGAGTGTCATCGCACAGTCATATCATGGGTTATCTTGACTGCCTCTCTTTAGGCGCCGGCCCCATAGGGTGACACGTACGGAACCACTAGCCTCTCATGAGGACAAGGTAGCGATCTTGCCAACCACGACCTTCTCAACCAACCCTTAGTCTACGAAAGCACTAACAGCGTGGATGAGGTATCTTACTATCTTAATTAATGCGTTACTACCCAAACCCAGTAGTTTATTTTATTAGATTTTCACTTGTTTAGCTAACTCTTTCATGGGTTATCCTGACAACCCCTTTGTGCGTCGGCCCCCATGAAGAGCCACCCTCCCCAATAGTTCCAAAACAAAACTCACAACAACAAGGGGTGTACCAAACATAGAAGTCACAACACGAGCACGCGTGCGAGGCATGAACCATCTCGCTCATAGTCAAACTAAGGCAAAACAAATCATAAAACTAAGTACACCCACGAGAACTTAAATTAGAAATATGTTCAATGGAACACATAGGTTTAATCATGGGAAAATTCAACACAATCGGGTTTCCCATCACCTCTGGAAGCCTAAAAACTTACCACTCAAAGAAAGTGACTTAACATTTATGGGTTCCCAACATATCTATAACATGTCTTTTCATAAAGATTACCTCAAAGTGAAATAAAGCAAGTGGAAAATACGGACAACATGGAATCCACTAATATACGTAAGAAAACAGTTCCAACGAGCACTCAAGATATAAACAAAATAATTATCTAAACATGTTCAAAGACGACTATAGATACCTTTCATTTAACGCGATCACAATTCCAATCTTATTAAAGATAATGTAATGAATAATTAAATAATCCACTATAATTAAAACATTTCCATCATAATATTTTTAAATATATCAGATTTAAAATATAACCTATAATAAATTCAGTTCAAATGGAACGTGTTTATTTATTCCGAAATAATAGGTTTAATTAAAATGGTAATGTATACCTTGATTATTATAAATAAATTCGAATAAGATCTAACATAACAACTTACAAATCATAAATCCAATGAATTTGTAAACTTGCAATTATACCTAATTTTAAATGTACTTGAGAATAATTTCTAATTTAAATATATTAGAAAACTAAATCTGATTTGGATGTATCTGAAAATAGATAAAATTTAAAATGTAACTAAAATAAATTTAATTTTTAATGTACTTGTTTTTGAATAAATGATACTTAATTTTATTTATTTATCATTTCAGGAAAATAATACACAAAAGTACATCCTATACATTTATCACTTCAAAATAATAGATTATAATTAAAATGTACATATGCCTTTTATAAACTAACTAAATTTAATTAAAATCTAACTCACGATTGAAATTAATCCTACTTAAGAGAAAAATCTATACACAGTAATTCAAACTTTCATTACATCTTGACTTTTTGCTTATGAGAAATTATTTTTAGCAGATAAAGAAAATATAGCGGTAAAACAAATTCTCACTACAAAATTAACACAATAGTAACTTAATTTCCTACCACAAAAGAACTATATAAATTTCTTTTGATTGAAATAATCAACAATATTCTTAAATAATAACTAACTTTCATAGCTTTTAACTAAAATCATATAAATTACTTTGATTGAATTTATTTGAATCAAATAAACCATCCTCAATCAATGTTTACTGTTTCCGGTAAAAATTCTCACCACAAAATTAACACAATAGCAACTTACAATAATTCACTATTTATAAATAAATAATAAATAAATAAATAAAATCATAAATACATTATTTATTCTAATTATTCTTATAATTTATCATATAATTACTAACTAATCTTCTAATTTTCAGAGACCGAGTTGTGACTTCACTAAGATGGTATATTTTTTTTGTTTTAAGAATTCTATACTTACAAAAAAAATATCACTTACAATTCAATAAATCTAATATTTTCTTTTAATTTATTCTAATTCATTCACTTCGGTTTTCACTTTAAATTTCCTTAAATACTAATACTTCCTATTAGCAAGATACTAATTTATTTCGAATTTCACAACAACAATAAAAGAACATACCCTTCACAAGTTATTTACCCTAAAGTTATTCTTGAAAATTACATTTACTAAAATATTACATGTGTTTATTATTTCTCTCACAACTGACTGATATAGAATAGTGATAAGAGAAATTAGCATATAATAGCTACCTAGTTCTTATACTATTCTCAATATGTAATTATTATTATAAATTGCAATTTCTATGCATTGAAAATATATAGCGCTTGGTGATAAGTGGAGAATGCATGGACAACTTACCTAATTCATATACATGGAAATCAATAAAAATAAACTTCAAAAAGAGGATATGCACAAAATGGATTTTGCAAGGAAGGCCTCAAATCTCTGAATTAATGAAGTGCAGAATTAAAACCTACTTAAATGTTTTAATTTCAAGTGCAGGAATTGTGATAGATTACCAGCAGAAATCAAGGATTATTTAAACCTTTAAACTTCCTATTATGTTCAAGGGTTGCGGCTGGTTAACAATCCTCTCTTCTAGCAAGCTTGGTAATAATTTTAAATTAATTAAGCAAGTGAAAATTTGCAATAAGGCAAGAGTTCAAAGAAGTGTCTGATTTTAGCAATAAAATGTGTGCTTGTTGTCAATGACAAAAGGATTTGAAAAAAAATAAATAATAAAAATAAAAATTATGACTTATGATTTTTGTTCTAACAATTTGGCTCAAGGAAACTGATTTGCCCAACTCAAAATATAACAGTGTTCTTTTAGCATCTGCAGAAAGATGTATATATACACTTTGTTGGAGGGGATTGCAACAAGAGAACAATATTATACAATTTAGATACAGGCAAGTGGGAATCTCTTCCCAATATGAACAATCATGGATATAAGAATTCTAAGGGCTTTCATTATAACCCATTTATGTGCATATAATGTTTAGAATGCAAATTGTAACATTTCAACAGTTTAGGTGCCAAAGTCTATTTATTTTATATAAATATATCTTTACACATACTAAATTATAATGTAGTAAATCAAGCCTATTTATTTGCAAACCAGTAATAAGAAACTAGACAATGATGGTACCTGAATTCCCTTGCTATTTGTAACGAGAGTCTGATGACGAGACCACTTCACGTCCTTTCTTCTTTTCTTTTATTTTATTTTACCAGAGCATATTTTCTTGTTTTACCATGTATGCCTTTGTCTCCATTACTCCAATTTTTATTAAGAAAGCTTAATCATAAACGGGACAAGTGGCTAATTACTAAATTTTATTTTCACCACTCGACACCTTATAATTACCCTACTTAACACTTGGAGGAATTTATTAAATCAAGAAATCTACCCCACTAATCTTGACTATCGTAATGGGGAAAGAATTACGATGTTAATTTCATTATTTTAATTGTGTCATGCTTAATCAAATCTGGGTGGGTAAAACTTTTTTTAAAATATAGATATATATACACATAATTGTTATTTATTATTTTATTTTATTTTAAAAATTTTACTTTAGGGGGTAATACTTTATTACATCCCTCTATCAAATAATTTTAAATTTATCAAATAATTTAAATTTAAACTTTAAACTTGTAGATTATCAATCCACTTTATTTTAAATTAAAATAACCATCATTTATAAATGCAAATTTGTGTTTTATTTGCATTTCATTATTGTAAATGTAATCAAATCTGTTCTCAAATAAAAGATCCTAATACCTAAGAGCAAAACTAAGTTTGAATTTTTGTGTAGGATAATTATAAGTCAAAGTGAAATTTCCAGATTTTCTCTAACTGCGATTTCCAGATCTTCTTGTTTAAATGTGAATGTGCTGATTGCAGAACATTATCTGATTTCTATATTTGCATATCAATGATGGAACTCCTATTTGTAAGAGGAGAGGCCCGCCTCCAAGGGATGCGTCCCTTGAGAGGACGTGTCCCTTTGCACACGGGCAGTCTATAGACTAATGCTGTTTGTTAAGTATGTATTAACACATACACACCCTTCTACATGCTGGTGGGTGACTGTAAGAGGATTCCGATTTCAAACAAATGCAGAATATAAAATCACGGGAATGATCGAATTTATGTAAATGCTCATAATTTCGATTTAAGTGTTTCCTTTAGAAATATCATAGGATGTATGATAATTTCGATCACTTATGAATGACAATGATACTTGCATCACTGTCATTCATATCTGATCGAAGCTATCATCCATTAACACTCCCTCTTAGCTAGGGAAGATATTTCAAGTCAAATAAGTCAATATATCACCTTCACATGTGATACGATATGTTTTCTCAAAGTTGTCAAGTCACATGACATTCTTCATAACACATTTTCATCATTTCAACACTCCCTCTTTTAACTAGGAAGAATAACTTCCAAAAGTGATATCACCTAACTCGTGATATCAGAAGATATGATATGCTTCTGAAAGTGTCAAGTCACATGACATTCTTCATACATATCTTCATTATGGTATGTGCACTGACATCAAGTCACATGATGTCTACCATAGTTCATGGCATATCCACAGATATAATCATCCACCATGATTATCTCTTATGGATCACAATGACCTTCAGACATCAAGTCTCATGATATCCATCAAGGTTTCTAAGAGATACTATCATGACATGTCTATAGATATCAAGCCATATGATATCTATTATGATAGTTTATCATTGTAGAGTCGTCACTTTACAATGTCAAATACAAGTGTTCATTATCAGAAAGATCGTCACCTTTCGATAATGTACACAGGAGGGGTAGGCCCATAAAGTCATGGATTCACACACATGACAAAAGAGTTTACACATTAAACATCTTTATATATTAGTACAATTTATAAACAATTTGTATTTCAAACATAAATAACAAATTACATTTCAACCATACCAAGTTTCTTCCTGAAGTGCTCTACCTTGATCCGGGAGAGAGGCTTGGTGAGAATGTCTGCAGTTTGATCATTTGTACTAATATACTCCAACTGAATCACTTTCCTTTCCACCATATCTCTCACATAATGATAGGGGATCTCAATGTGTTTAGATCTGTCATGAAAGACAAGATTCACAGAGAGCTTTATACAACTCTGATTATCACAATGAATAATCGTAGGATTCAAGGGCTCACCAAAGAGTCCCACAATCAATTTACGAAGCCACACTGCTTCTCTTGCACCCATTGAGGCTGCAATATATTCAACTTCTGTTGAGCTCTGTGCAACTGACGATTGTTTTCTACAAATCCAGGAGATCATAGTCGATCCCAAACTAAAACAACATCTTGATGTGCTTTTTCGATCAGTTACACTTCCAGTCCAATCTGAATCTGACTACCCATGTAGATCTAATGGATCATTCTTGTAATGAAGCCCATATCCAATGGTGCCTTGAAGATATCTAAAGATATGTTTTACAGCCATCAAGTGAATTTCCTTGGGTTCACACATGAACTGGCTGAGGGCATTTACAGCATAGCAAATATCAGGTCTGGTGTTAACCAGATACATCAAGGATCCAATCATCTGTCTGTAAAGGGTCGGATCTGCACATTTGGATTCTACTGCTGCTTCTTTCAATTTGTGAAGGTTGGTTTCCATGGGTGTGGACATCGGTCTACAGTCCAACATTCCAAATCTTTTCAGAATGTCAATAGTATACTTCCCTTGATTTAGTATAATACCTTCTAATTTCTGCCATACTTCCAAACCGAGAAAGTAGTGAAGAATACCCAAGTCTTTCATGTCAAATTCAGAGATTAGATCTTGTTTCCCTTGAGCAATGAGGTAATCTTCTCCTATTATTAGCAGGTCATCAACATATAAAATAATTATGAGCATATCACCTTTGATTACCTTGAAGTATAGATTGGAGTCAACATCATTCTTGGAAAATCCTAATCCCAAGAGATAGCTGTCAATTCTTTCATACCAGACCCTGGGAGCCTGTTTAAGTCCACAGAGAGCTTTCTTGAGCCTGCACACATGTGAGTTAGATTTATGTATCACAAATCCTTCAAGCTGTTCTAGGTAGACTTCCTCTTCAATGGTTCCATTCAGGAAGGCAGTTTTCACATCCATTTGGTGGACCTTCCAACCTTTAGCTGCTGCAATGGCTAACACTGTTCTTACTGATGTATAGCGGGCAACAGGTGCAAATGTTTCTTCATAATCAATGCCTTCCTTTTGAGAAACGCCCCTAGCCACGAAACGTGCTTTATGTTTTTCTATACTGCCATCAGTAGCATGCTTGATTTTGAAGAGCCATTTAGAAGAAACAACAGATTTCTCTTTTGGTCTAGGCACTATGTCCCATACATCATTCTTTAGTATGGACTGGTACTCCTCTGTCATTGCATCCTTCCAAGCTTGATGTCTGAAGGCTTCTGTAACACTGGTAGGTTCAGAATTTATGATGTTGTTAAAGCAACATAGCTAGATAATCGTTTGGGTCTTTTACTCTCCCTGAACGTTCTTTTAGGTGCTGCAAGATCCTCTGCTTCTTTGATCATCTTCCTGGCCCAGAGTGGTCTCTTTCTGCCAATGTCATTTGTTTCCTCATTTGAAGTGGTAGGAGGTTCAAGTGGCATTTCCTCAGGATGCTCCCTCTGAATCTCAGGAGCAGGTTCCATTTCAGGTATCCTAGGGAAATAGGTTTCTGTTTCACTTGTACTTCTTGCCCTCTTGAATGCAATGTCTTCTTCGAAGATGACATCTCTACTCAACTCAATTTGTTTCTGCCCGGGTATGAATATTCTGTAAGCTTTGGAGGTTTCATTATAACCCACAAATACTCCCTTCTTTCCAGAAGGTTCTAGTTTGGATCTCTTCTCTTTGGGTACATGAATATAGACAGGGCAGCCAAAAATCCTAAGATGGCTAATGTCAGGTTTTATGTCGGTAAAGGCTTCTTCAGGAGTTTTGTTATCAAGATGAGAATGAGGACATCTATTTTGGATATAGACAGTAGTCCTAGAGGCTTCTGCCCAGAAAGATGTTTCAATGTTTTGGTCCAATAACATTGCCTTGGCAGCTTCTACAATGGTTCTATTTTTCCTTTCAGCAACCCCATTTTGTTGAGGGTTGTAGGCAACAGTGAACTCCCTCTTCATTCCAGCACTCATGCAGAATTCTTTAAAAATCTTAGAGGTATATTCTTTCCCATTGTCAGTCTTTAAGGTTTTTATTTTCTTTCCGGAGAAGTTTTTTCAGTGAGGGCTTTAAACTCTTCGAACCTTTTGAGGATTTCTATTGACTCTTTGCATTTAAGGAAATAGATCCAGGTTTTCCTAGAGAAGTCATCTATATATGACATAGTATAGAAATCCTGCTTTAGAAGGTACAGACATGGGTCCACAAAGATCAGAGTGAACTAGTTCTAATACATTAAGGGTTTTACTTAGGCTATTTTGGAAGGATCCTCTAGTATTCTTTCCTAGGGCACAACCTTTACAAGTTCCCTCATGAGATTGTTTAAGCTTGGGTAAGCCAGTAACAAGTTGTACCATAGAAGGTAGGGCACATAAATGAAGGTGACCTAGTCTTCTATGCCAGATTTCATTTGAGTCATTAGTGTCAAGGGTAAGGGCTTGTTTAACCTCAGTGCAAAGTTTGTAAAGGTACCCTTGTCTTATGCCTATGGTATGTGCTTTCTTGATAGTTGAGATTTTAGGCCACACTAGAGCTTTACCATCCATAAATGTAACTCTGTAGCCATTGTGTTCAAGGGCACAGATGGATATAAGATTTCTCTTAATTCCAGGTACAAATAGGACTCCAGTGAGTTGTAGAGAAATTCCAGATTTCAACTTGATTGAGCATGTTCCAACCCCTTTTACAGGGTATGCAGAATCATCCCCGATGGTTACTTCTTCATCAAATTTTTTAGTCATGGAGTCTAGGTGTTCTCTGAACTCTGTGATGTGTCGGGATGAACCACTATCAATTACCCAATTTTGAGTGTTGTCAGATACTTGATTAGAAAGGGATGTGTAGAACACAAGGTTCTCAATTTTCTTAGGTTCAGCCTCTGGTTCCCTAATAGTTTCTCTCATAAGTGATACTAGTTTATCTGCTCTTGTGAGATGTTTTTCCAATCTGATCACAATAGACATTATGAAGAATGTGATGTGAATTTGATTTAGAAAATACGAATTTCCTTTTGAGCAATCTGATTTTAGATTTGATTTGGATTCGCACAACTTGGCTCTAATACCATGTAAATGTAATCAAATCTGTTCTCAAATAAAAGATCCTAATACCTAAGAGCAAAACTAAGTTCGAATTTCTGTGTAGGATAATTATAAGTCAAAGTGAAATTTCCAGATTTTCTCTAACTGCGATTTCCAGATCTTCTTGTTTAAATGTGAATGTGCTGATTGCAGAACATTATCTGATTTCTATATTTGCATATCAATGATGGAACTCCTATTTGTAAGAGGAGAGGCCCGCCTCCAAGGGATGCGTCCCTTTGCACGCGGGCAGTCTACAGACTAGTGCTGTTTGTTAAGTATGTATTAACACATACGCACCCTTCTACATGCTGGCGGGTGACTGTAAGAGGATTCCGATTTCAAACAAATGCAGAATATAAAATCACGGGAATGATCGAATTTATATAAATGCTCATAATTTCGATTTAAGTGTTTCCTTTAGAAATATCATAGGATGTATGATAATTTCGATCACTTATGAATGACAATGATACTTGCATCACTGTCATTCATATCTGACCGAAGCTATCATCCATTAACAATTATAATTATAATCTATACATTAATTTAATATTTTAATTATTAAGATTCCCTTAATACATTAATAGTTTAATTTATTACTATGATTAAATCCAATTATCAATAATGATATGCTTCCAAATAAAACGATAAACACATAAGGATTTACGACTTGAAACGATCAACATGAAACTGCACAATACCATAACAGGGTGGAATACTGATGGACAACACCGTCAAACATTGATGGAACAACAGACATAGACAGGGACACTTTCTTGTCAAATCCGTTTTCAACTTCATACCCATTGGAAATTTATGAGGCTCGCCTTGTCTTGCTAGTGCAGGTGGAATCAAGGCTTGGGTACTTGCAATCCTGCATAAAAACACAAGTGTCGAAACAAAATATATGTATATGTATGTTTGATGCCATACACACCGTGAGAGAGAATTGCAGTGTGGCAGGGCACTTATGGATGAGCGATGCAACACTGTCCCTCTCACTCGAACCTCAAGCAATAGCACAATCATCATAATTATGATGAAACGAGTATTAAACAATTTACATAACCACACAATATTGCAAAATCAGGTAAAGACGAACACCATGCATCATTATATCATCAACATCGTAAAACAGAATCATGTGCATCCAAACAAAACACATAAGTCAAACTGGTGAAACAATCACCAACGTAATCACGAGTATGAAACAAACATAATAGTATCCACACAGTAACATAATAGAAAAGTATCACGAAAGGCACTACATCCTCCCCCCCTAGAACTAGGCTTACTCCTGGAAGCTAGAAAACAAAAAAAGAAAAGATTCTCGAATGCGGGTTGCATCCTCCCAAGTCGCTGATGACTCATCATTAGGGTCCCATTGGACCCGCACTTGCTCAATCTCTCTACCCCTGAGAACGAGTCTCCTGTGCTGAAGAACGACGACATGCTTGAGTGCCAGTTGCCCGTCCTAGACCTGCAACGCATTCCAATCAAGCACGTGAGAAACATCCGGATAGTAGGGCCCAAGAACAGAAACATGAAACACATCGTGTATGCGCGATAGACTGGGTGGCAATGCTAGGCGATAAGCAACAGGGCCAATTCTCTACAACAACTCAAATGGTCCCACAAAACGAGGCATGAGCTTAGAGCCTTTTCCATAACGGATTGGACTCTTTCGTGGACGCACTCGCAAAAAAACCCGATCACCAGCAAAAAACTGACGATCGACCCTATGAGCATCAGCATACTTCTTTTGTCTATCTTGAGCTGCTACTAAGTGTTCTCTGATGTGAGCAACCTATTGCTCCATATCCTAAAGCATTTTGGGTTCAAGCAGAACTCGGTCCTCAAGACGGTCCCAACTCAACGGGGTTCGACAAGGACGGCCATATAATGCTTGAAAGGGTGCCATGCCAATCGAGGTGTGATAACCATTATTATAAGCAAACTCTACCAGATGCAAATAATCCTCCCAACGCGACTGCTGATCCATCATGTACATACGGAGCATGTCCTCAAGAATCTTGTTGACCCTCTCGGTTTGACCATCTGTTTCAGGATGGTAGGTAGAATTAAAGTTCAGCTGGGTTCCTAAGGAATGCTGCAATGATGTCCACAATGCAGAAGTGAACACCGGATCTTTGTCAGAAATGATCCTTTGTGGAATTCCGTGCAGTCGAACAATATCCTCCATAAAAATTCTAGCTATAGAGGAAGCAATGTAGGAAGATCAGACAGGAGAGAAGTGTGCCACCTTGGTCAACTTGTCAACAATGATCATGATAGCATTGTGTCGACGAGAAGACATGGGTAAACCAACAATAAAGTCCACTAACATGATATCCCACTTCCATTCAGGAATGAGATGAGGTTGTAAAAGACCTACGGGATGCTGGTGTTTTGCCTTAACTCTTTGACATTCCAAACATCTCGCCACAAAGTTTGCAATGTCTCTCTTCATTCCAGCCCAAAAATACAGAGAACGAAGGTCCGCATACATTTTCTTGACTCTTGGATGAGCATAATAGGGAGCTCGATGTGCCTCAGTCATGATTAGGGTACGAAGACCCTCTGTAGGAGGTACATACATACGACCCAAATACCGCAAAATCCTATCAGATTCCAAAGCATAACCAGCAAAATTTCCCTCTAAAACCCTATCTGACTCAATTTCTGCCTTCACTTCCCGATACCAGCTATCCATAGGAAATGTTGCAAGGATGCGGCTTCTCAAGTCCACACCAAGAGTTATTGCAGATATCTCATGCCTTCGCCAACTTAGACCATCTGCCACAACATTTTCCTTGCCCTCGATGTACTTAACCTCAAAATCATATTCCCAAAGAAACTCCATCCATCTCCTTTGTCTGGCATTCAGATTCAGCTGCGTAAAGATATATTGCAGGCTGCGATGATCTCTATGAAGCTCAAACCGATGCCCTAATAAAAAGTGTCTCCATCTCACAAGGGCATGCACAACAACGACTAACTCCAAATCATGCGTAGGATAATTCAGCTCATGATCCTTGAGCTTGTGGGACTCAAATGCAATCACTTGACCTTCTTGCATCAAAACAGCTCCTAGGCCATCCAAGGAAGCATCTGTACATACTACGAATTCCCTAGTAGGATCAAGGACTGCTAAGATCGGTGCACTGGTCAACTTCTCCTTGAGGGTTTGAAAAGCTAATTGACATTGTTCTGACCAAACAAACTTTTTCCCTTTCCTCTGAAGGGTAGTGATGGGATGTGCTATCCTCGAAAAGCCCTCCACAAACCTTCGATAGTAGCCTGCCAAACCCATAAAAATGCGACTCTCGGGGACATACGTGGGTGCAGGCCTTGAATCTTCGAAGGATCCACAGAGATACCTTCACCAGAGATGACGTGACCCAAGTATTTCACTTCAATCTTATAAAACTCACACTTAGCCAAATTAGCATACGACTGGTTGTCTCTCAGGCATTGTAACACCTATCTCAAGTGTTCCTCATAGTCCTCCATAGTTTTCGAGTAGATCAGGATATCATCGAGGAACACTAGAACAAATTTGTCTAAGTAGGTTCGGAAGACTCCATTCATCAGACTCATGAAAACTGATGGTGCATTCGTCAACCCGAACGGCATAACAGTGAATTCATAATGCCCGTATTGAGTGCAAAATGCTGTTTTGTGAATATTAGCTTCGGCTATCCGCAATTGATGGTACCCCGACTTAAGGTCTATCAGCTTCGTTTTGGGGCTGCTTGAGGGTGTGAAACACCACCTTAAGGTTGCTAGTTAGTTTTTGGATGCATAATTTGGTGACATAAAGAGTTCTTTGTAGGTTATTTGGGGCTAATTTCGGAGTGGTTTTGGTGGCTAAAGACTCAATCTTGGTTTGTGCAAGAGCTGTTTGCATTTGAGAGTTTTTTGAGATTGTTGAATAAAAAGACAATCAAAAACAGGTATCCTATTCTTCGGATTGATGAGCTGATAGATGAGCTACATGGTGCCCGTTACTTTTCAAAAATAGACTTGAGATCGAGGTATCATTAGATTTGTGTGAGGGAGTAGGACATTGAGAAAACAACCTTCCGTTGTCATTGTGGGCATTTTGAGTTTGTGGTTATGCCATTTGGGCTAACCAATGCGCTTGCTACATTTCAATCCACAATGAACATGGTTTTTCATTCACAGCTGAGGCGATTTGTGTTAGTTTTCTTTGACGACATTTTGGTGTACAACAAAACATGGGGTGAGCATATCGGCCATCTAGATGCCGTATTAGATATCCTTGGCAGGGAATCTTTGTACGCCAAGGAATCCAAATGTGATTTGGGCATGATAGAGTTGCTGTACTTGGGCCACATCATTAGTGCAGAGGGAGTGTATATGGACCCTGACAAGGTCAGGGCTATCATCGAGTGGCCAATACTTGAGAGCCTTACTCAACTTAGAGGTTTTTTGGGCTTGTGTGGGTTCTACCGCAGATTCGTCAGTGGATATTCACGGCACGCAACACCCCTTACGGATTTGACGAAGAAAGGGGCATTTGTTTGGACTCCAAAGGCATAGGATTGTTTCGAGAAGTTCAAACAACTAATGACTACTTGTCCAGTTCTTGCTTTGCCAGATTTCACTAGACCATTTGAGCTACAATGTGATGAATCAGGTGAGGGAATTAGTGCAATCCTTATGCAGGACAAACATCCAATAGCGTTTGAGAGCAGAAAACTATGAGGTCCAGAGAGGAGCTACAGTATCTACGATAAGGAGATGTTGGCCATTATGCATGCATTGGCCAAATTCAGGCAGTATCTTGTGGGCAGCAAGTTTGTTGTCAGGACGGATCATAACAGTTAGAGGCATTTCTTAGGATAGCGGGATCTCAACGATCGTCAACAGAAGTGGGTAAGCAAATTGCAATCATATGACTTTGACATTGCCTATGTCAAAGGGTCCCAGAATGTGGTTGTTGATGCCTTGTCTCACCGTCCACATTTGAGCTCCATGTTGGAGATTACGAAGGATTGGAGACATTTGATTGTGGCGGAGTATACCAAGGACTCTTGGGCGTTTGGCATTGTAGAGGGGTTGTTACAGGACAACATGTATACAGTTGTAAATGATCTTATCATTTACAAAGGGAGGATCTTTTTGACCCTAGGATTGGAGATGAAGAGCACAATGATGAGATCCTTTCATGATACACCTATGGCAGGGCATCTCGGGTACTTCAAGACTTACAGGCAGATTTGGGAGTGCTTCATGTGGAAAGGGCTCAAATTGGATGTTCTCCAATATGTTAGAGAGTGTCTTGTTTGCCAGTAGAATAAGTAGGAACATTTATACCCCGCCGGTATACTACAACCGCTTCCCATTCCTGACAGGAAATGGGAGTGTATATCGATGGACTTCATTATGGGCATGCCTAAAGTCCAAGGCAAGGATTGCATCTATGTAGTTGTTTATCGTTTGACGAAATATGCTCATTTCTTTGTGATTGCTTCTACATATTTGGCTACTTAGGTGGCAGAGTTGATTTTTTGTGAGGTATTTAGGTTGCACGGGCTATCCTGGAGTATTGTCAGCGATAGGGATAGTCGGTTCCTGAGTCACTTTTGGTAGGAACTATTCGGGCTTTGTGGGACTGAACTCACTCCGAGCACTAGCTACCACCCGCAGACAGATGGCCAGATGAAGATTGTTAATAAATGGGTGAAAGGATACCTCCGAAACTATATAGCGGGGCAACAAAAGGGGTGGGTGAAGTGGATTCACCTTTGTGAGTACTGTTACAACTCCACTCATCACATGTCGATTTAGATGTCACTGTTTATGGCATTATATGGGTATGAGGCGCCCAACTTCTTTGATTTATTGTTGAGTGACAATAGAGTGCTCAGTGTTGGGAATCTTTTATAGGAGAATCAAGATATTATGAGAGCTTTGCGTGAGAACATTCAGAAGGCACAAAATTAACAAAAGCAATATGTGGATCAGAGGAGAGTTGAGCGTTCTTTTGAGGTTGGGGATATGGTGTATTTGATGTTGCAGCCCTATTGCCAATCCACTCTCCAGAAGAATGGTGTAGAGAAACTCAAGCCACGATACTACGAACCCTTTAGGATCATCAGGCGGATCGGTGAAGTGGCTTATGAGTTGGATTTCCGGACCGATTACAGAATGCACAATGTATTCCATGTGTCACGCCTCAAGAAGGCGTTAGGACATCGTGTGGTTCCTTCCACATCTTTACAACCCTTGGACGATGAAGGGAAATTGATTCTGGCACCTGAGGCCATTTTAGATGTCAAAGAGAGACAGTTGCAGAGGCGGGTCATCAGGGAATATTTGATTAAATGGAAGGACTTATCGGTAGAGGATGCTACATGGGAGGGCAAGGGTATTTTGCAGCATCTGGAGTTGAGATTGCTTGGGGACAAGCAATTTCAGGGAGGGCAAACTGTAATGTCCCCTTCTAGCTAGTTATCTGCTCATCAGGAGATTCGCCTATTATGTCGACCCTCGTAGGCTAATGATTTTGGATAGAGGGTCATTTGTGTTGGTTTGGGTCGATGGTTGGCAGTGTTGATCCTTGGAGCTCAGTGGCAGGGTGAATTGTGGTGTTTTGCTTGTTGAAGGTGATTAATTATGTCATTATCTTCTATTTCACCCTTTTTACCTAGGGACCATATGTCTTTTAATTGAAGGGGGCCACTTTATTTTAATTTGGCACTATTCACTTATAAAGTGAAATTGACATAACTTAAAGTGAATAGTGTTTTCAATGTTAATTTATAAAGCTCATGAGGAGAAGTTCGACCCATTCAAGAGATTGGTTATTTTTCTTCTTTGGCATGTGGAGCTTGGCTTGGAGGGAGAGGGAAACAAGGGTTTCTTGATTTCTGCGCTTGGGTGAGCTTGGTGGGGCTTTGTTCTTCGTTTTGGGGCTGCTTAAGGGTATGAAACATCACCTTAAGGTTGCTGGTTAGTTTTTGGATGCATAATTTGGTGACATAAGGAGCTGTTTGCAGGTTATTTGGGGCTAATTTCGGAGTGGTTTTGGCGGCTAAAGACTCCATCTTGGTTTGTGCAAAAGCTGTTCGCATTTGGGAGTTTTTTGGGACTGATTTTGTGCTACAGCCAGCCATCCAACAAAAAGAAGAAAACACGTCTCCTAAGAGGCTGCAATCTTACCTAAAAGGGGCGCCCTAGACAGAGGAAGCTTCCCATACTGGAGTTGGGTGGGAGAAGTTCGGGTTTCAAGAGGAATCAACATTTCATTGGGGTTTGGTACTGTAGCAAGTTACTATTCACAAAGCTATATGGCTGTAAGTTAAAATATGGTATAAGATGTATTTAGTTTTAAATCTTATGTAAGTTTCCTATTGTATGTATCCTATCATGGAATGAAGAAGTCATATTTGCCTTCTAATTTGAGCAACTTACTCAAGGCTATCTCAGTAGTATAGTCATATTGTAGTTTCAATTATATGTATATGCTTTTTAGTACCATTTTAGCATTATTAGCTAACAAACTCGAAAAACAAAAGAGGAGAAATTCAAACCAAACAAAATCAGACCGGAAATTGTGTGTAAGCATTTCGCCAAGAGGGGTGGAATACTACATATTTCCAAGGATTGAGTCAGAAGCAGTAGTTAACTCAATGCCATTTCTTGAGTTCTCATTGCTGATCTCATGCACGCCTATCTCATTCTTGGAGATATCTTCTCAGGAGGATGGACTTTTAGTTAGGATCTAGTTGATTGATGTTAGTTATCAGTTAACTTTCATTTCAATAAGGATGTGCATGTTGCACATGTCCATTTAGTCTAGTTTGTTTCGGTTAACTGATGGTAGCTTTCCAGTTAATTGTATAGTTTCATTTATTTAGACTTAGAGAATAAATTCTTGCATGCTTGCAAGACTGATTGTAAACTCAAGGTGATTTGAGGGTTCCCTACACCTTTTGAGTTCTATAAATAAGAGCACCCTTGCTCATTTGCAATTAACTTTTGCTTGATAGCATACATGTTGAGCGAACTCTTGCTTGTAGTATTGCTATTTGTGTATTTGTTCATGAACCATTCATTGGGATAGAGAGTTGTTGCGTTGTCGACAATATTTCTATGTTTAGTATCGGTTCACCTTTGAGGTTTTATTAGTAATAAACAAATTGCTGAGCCACCTTGCCATGCAATGTTACTTGTAATGGTTAATCTTTGTTCAATATAATTCTGGTTGATCGTTTATCTGTGTGATAGGTCCTTCGTACAATCTGCTATCTTGGGTTATATTTGTGATTAATAAATCTGTTTGATATCTACACCTTGAATAGGAGTCGTCTCCTCCTTGGGAATTTAGAAGTGGAGATTGTCGTTTGATGTTGTTGCCAATGACCTTTCTTTCAGCCTACACCTCAGATAGGAGTCGTCTCCTCCTTGGGAATCCTAACTTAAAGTTTATCGTCCAAATACTCTCTGCTCCTAAGTCCTCATGCTCTGTTTCTCTTGAGGAATAGGATAGATTAAAAGCATTTATTTAGTTGTAGTTAAGATCTACAAAACCAAAGAAAAACCTTAGTTGCAACATTCTTGGTTTCCTTAGCCTTGTGCCTCTTCCAGCTGAGGCAAAAAGACAAGATTTAGGTCATTTACTTTTTAACGCATGTCAACAAAAGAGGGAGCTTCCCCTCCTAATTTGAAGAGCAGTCATTACGCACTGTGCATAGCTGTCCGTTGCCAATACACACTCCATAGGTGCAAATTGTAACGCCAACAAAGGCTTAATTAAGTCCAATTTATTAAGGGACCCAGACATAATGTGAAAATGTAAAGGAGTACATTTTCCAACACTATAGGAGGTAGGGATGTGGGGATGTAATTTCAAGAATGGCAAACATTTCCCAAATTTGGTGGATGGTTGGGAGGTGAAGGTTATTTGGGGATAACTATTAGAAAAACATAAATAAACTAAAAGAAGTTGGAGTTAAAAAAAATACAAATTACTTAATTTTCATTGACAATGCTCCCCCCTCTAGCTTTTGGACATTATTCATCTTAAAAATTTACTTTTTTTTTTCAAATAGTTTTTATACACCACATAAAGTAGGTTTTCTAGTCCTATAAAGGGGACATTCCCAAGTCCTTGAGATGTCTAGGATATTGTGACATCATTTAGATCTCTAGAGATACATCTTGTAGAGCATTGACTTTTATTAATGCTGATTTGAAAATTATTGGGTAAATAATCGTAGTTAGGTGGTTGAAAGATTAACCATGCTACGTGGGATTCTTGAGGCAAAGCTAGATGGAAAAGATGTAAAGTGGATTGTGGGTGACAATTTTGACCACATTTAGTGCATTGTGTTTGCCACTTACAAACTCGCTATGATGGGGGCATGACACTATTGACCAAGTTGACCACAAATAATTTTGTCCTATATACAACAACAAACAGAATTGAAGACTAATTCTAGGAGCTGAATTGGTTTTCCTTTTGTGTCTTTGCATTGTAGATGTTTTGTTTCCTCGTGGTTGATTGATATACTCATACTATAGTGTAATTGTGGCCATTTGGCTATGTACTAGTTAATTCTTTTTTCTTGAAGGAGATTCTTCCTTTTTGGGAAGGCAGGGATTGAAGAGAATTATTTTGAGAGTCTCATTCTAGTCATTCTAGTCCTAGTGGTTATTTACAACTAAAGGTAAAATTTGATTTCTATGTTTCTTGATGATTGTGTGATTGTATATAGCCACATTAGAGTTTATTGAATTAGGTGTAAGCGAGAGAATGCTATAAGAGAGCTGTTTTGTAGGGCCTTGAAGGTAGCAAGATTGTACAAGTTGTTTAGGATAATGGATTTTATCATTGGAGTTTTTTCCTCATTGGCTTTCTCTATAGTAAATTCTCGTGTTATCTTTTGCTTGAGTTGTTTCCTCTTGTTTTATGCAATGTTTTTGTAAGTTGCTAAGAAGTAAGACTCAAGTGGATATAGATAACATGGATAGGCCTATCACTATCAATGTAAGCCTTCCATGTTCAAGTAATGCGTAGAACTAGTGGGAAACAATTGTAAGATAAAAGATTTGTATTGGCAATTCCTCCATTGGACTATCCACGGGTTAATAAATCATATGTCACACTAGTCATTGGGCTACTAACTTTTTTATTCATGTATGTTCGTAATAATTGCAAGCTAAGGAGATCCACACAACACACAAGAACATTAAGCATTTGTTAGATGAGGAATAGTGAATTTAATCTGCCACTGAAAGTTGCGCTCAAGTCTCCAAAACAACCAATAAACTCCATAAATATTAGTGAGTAGGAACCATTGAATATGATAGGGGCCTATCATAGTGAAATTGTTGACAAATGACAAGGAGTGAAGCGTAGAATCTGAGACCTCATGTCTTGAATACTGTAGGAGCGTGGAAGGATTCTATAGAAGTAGTTTGCACAGTGTGCATATGCAAATGCTCCATGGAACACCTCAAATGTGAAGCAAAACTTGCAAGTTCTGAAGCAGGAAAAGGTGGATTCGTAGGGTCTTGAAGGAGATTTTTACTATCTTCTTCTAGACACAAAAAACTACATAGTTAGACTGTTGATAAAACATGATACATCACATAATTTGCGACACTGGAGAAAAATACCTACTTGATAATTGATTAAACTACATCAGCCATGATGTTTCGTTTGAGACTCTTATTCAAAATATAACATAAACTAGTAGTTTCAACTTTTGTATCTTTGTCATTTTTCTATATTGTTTTGCATTTCCACTTTTCTAGATCACCCATACTTTGTCATTAAGCTCAATATATACTACCACTAGGTTAGGAATTTGTGATGTACATTGAAATGTCATCTAGATGGTGCTTCGCCCTTAAATGTATTGCCTATGTGATAACTTCTAACTGTACAAATTTGCAGGTTGGGTTCGGTTAACTTTAGTAGAGCAATATTTAATCTCTTGCAAGGAATGCAGTCAAACTCCTAATCAAATACTCTTGACTAAACTATATAACATGAAGGTATCTTGAATTCACATGCTATATCCATTTTTCTTTTATTTGTTTTGTTGCTTTCTACCATTGTAGAAGAAGTACTTTACATTAATTCTTGCTTTACAATGTAATCTAGTTTTCTTATTTTTTTTGAATAACAGGTATCAGAAGATGAAGTTGTGGTGTCTAATTGTGGGCTGGATGATGTGTCTGTGTTGCCTTTGATAAAGGCACTTGGAAAGTATGGGATATTCTCACTTCTGGATTTGTCTCACAATTCCCTAGGTGATGTCTTCTTTATCTTTTCTAATATATCATGAACATAGCGTATATAATATGTGTGCTTACAAAGACTAGAAAATTTACTTTGGCTATTATGTTCTTTTAGACAAGGAGCTTCCGACTTGTGCTAAGGGTGGTTTATTTGACTTGATGACATATTTTGGAATATCTGTTTTCAATTTCACCTCATTGACACCTTAGGACTTGTTAAATTCTGTCAAAGTCTCTTATAGTTTGGTTCATTGATATCAATTTTTGTGCCAAATATTGAACTTTTCTTACAAGTGTTCATGTTCTTTATGTGATATTTATTCTAAAGATTTAAGACTGCAAAGTCGGGCTAGGGTAAAACTCAGTAACCTTATATTGTAATTGTCCCCATTTTCATGAGGATCAGTTTGTGGAGCGGTTTAGCCTATTGCTAGCTCTCGTAGGCTAATGCAGTGTGGTGAGATAGTCTTCATGGCAGTTACCCAATCAGCGGTTGGCTTTCTTTCATGGATTGTGATGATTATATGGAGGTTCTACTATGTTATTACAAATGTTTCTAATTTTGGTAACCTCATGTTATGTTTTGACATCATGTATTGCACTTCATATATTTTAATGTTATATTATAATATTATAATAAAGTGCAAATATAAAGTATATTTTTTATCCCACATTGACAAGAAAGTTTGTGAGCTTCCCCAAGAAAAGAATAAAAGGATTCTAAGGGCTCATTCTTGCATATGAAGGATTTGATATTTGATTTTGAGATTGTTGGTGATGAGACCAGCTAGGTTTCTGCCACTACTCCAGCCATTGGGAACGAAAACTCTCAGTTGGTAATGCGATTTTGAGGTTGTGAGATATCTTCCGAATTATCGTTAGTTGTGGGCTCTACTTTAGGAGTTCAACTTGTGCTTCATTGGAAAACTTTGTGGCCTTTGGCCAAGTTTTTGTGAGGGTTCAACTTGGGGTTTGTTGCCATATCATCTTGGCATCGATTTGGCATTCATTTAGGAGTTCTAGCTTTGGAGAGAGGTCTGATATATTTGAGCAGCAATCTGGAAATTTATTACAGTCAAGAGGGATGCCATTGAAGAGACGAATTTGCATGTAGAAGCTCATACTTCCATCAATTCTTCTTCTTATTTTGGGCGCACATTTCCTAGGGTTGTGGCGATGGTTTTTGGAGCTTGAAGAGGCCTGAAAGCATTGGATATTATTTTATTTTGTCTTGCTGGCCAGACCAGGGGTGATTTTGCTTGGAGTGACAATTGGGTTTGGAGATTGGTCATTGAGCATCGAATTTGCTTGCTACATCAACTAACATCAAGGGTGCCATCATATCGTCAGGTTCCTCTATGATTTGTACATGTTATCATTGTATAAAGATTGGATTTGTATCTCAGCTGCAGGTGTGCATCTATACCAGCATTGTCATAATTTGATAATATTGTAAGACCAAGAGTCTTGGTCAATTCTCATGAACATTGTATTGAGCATCTCATTTCAGTTAAGGAGATATAATTTGCTGGTTATATATTGTTGGAATTGAGCATTTGGATATCGTTCATACTCAGCTTATTAGTATGCATGCCAATTGTATGACGAAATGTCACTTGGCTGTAGATGCATGTTTTTCACTTAGAAGTCATAGATATGCATTGTAGATGAACTAAGAGAAGTCATACATGCTTTTAGATGATAATTTATGCATTGAAGTGTTGATTCTCAAGCATTGGAAGCATTCTATAATCATTTTTCAAAGAATATATCAGACTGATAACACAGACCAGCAAGCTGAAAGTTTGCATATGAATTGTTTGACAATATTCCTTGAGCCTTACCTCAGCATTGTGAGGTCAATTTGAGCAAAGAAATATTACATATATATACATTTAAAGCATATCTTTATTGGTGTTGGTTGCTCTACCATGAGTATGACATGCATATAGGCATGTGTATGTACTTATATTGGAAACATGCCTCATTTATAGAATGCAAAATGATGACTAAGAAGTTTGGTTCACAGGGGATCCTCTCCTCGTGAAAGCAAAAAAAGCAAGACCTGCAAGTGATCATACATTTCTACAAGTAAATCATTCTCAAACAAATACAAAATCTATGTCGAGTATTTGTAGTGGTTTGGCATGTTGTTGGTATAAATAATTATGGTGTAGTCTAGATTAGGGGGTCTAATGAAAGATTTCCCAAGCTAGCAGCCCAACACACAACACCCCATCCACACAACGGAAGCAATAATCTAAAGCTAGAATAACTTTTCTTAATTGTCTGTAATGGCATTACAACTTGCATTATAAAAATATATTATGCTATAGGGAACTACAACAGTTCCTTCAGATTGTCTCCCCTCTCTGTATGAGGCTTTCCACAACCTTCCTCATCACAATTCCCTATTTGATCTCCATGTGTCTAAGATCTTTTCTTATTTTTTCTAAATATAGTTTTACATTCCCTCTTCTTTATAAATAGAGGTCCATTTCCCCTCTTCTCTTTCCTTGAGAGTTGTTGTACCCAAACCAAATTTTTTGCTTCATTAAGGCATTTTGCTTAAAACGGTTCAAAACTTGTAAAAATGTCATCAAAACTCAGTTTTTGGGTAAATCAAGTATAGGATTTTAGTCAGTTTGATGTCTGTAAGATACTAGTAAAATTTAGAAATTTTGAAAATTAGGGTTTTTGGACTCCTATTTTTAGGCAAAAACCCTAAAAATTGAATCTTGTTAGAATTGACTGAAAATTGTTTTGATTAGCTTATTTCACTTCACTATCAGAGTGGTGAAGTCAGATTCAGTTAAAAGTCAGTTTAAGTTTGGTGGGTAGTTTTCACTTTTTTTTTGAAGAAAAGTTGAGACCTCTGAAGTTGTCAATGGCAAATGGTTAGATACCAAGTGTCAAAAACTAAGCTTAAAACTCTCCAATGAAGATTTTATGGCGAGATATGATCAAAATGTTGCTTCGTCTCGGAGGGGATTTTCGTCGAGCTGAAAATCATCAAAATTTTTCTAACTCTGGAGACAAAAGCGCCCCTAGAGGCTAGGGGCGCCTTAGATTTTAGAGGCCTAGATCAACTTTTCGAGATTTGTCACTTCTAAGAAGACTTATCCGGAATACTGCCAGCTTCGTGATGAGCTTACCAACCAGTCCAAAAGATCTGTCTAGTAGTTGAAATTGAAGATTGAACGAGAAATGAGGGAGATGAAAATTTGACTAACATTGGCAGAAAAGCGCCCCTAGAGGCTAGGGGCGCCCAAATTTTTGAGGTACCAGATGAAGGTTTCTGACCAAATGATACCCAAGATGTTTTGTCTTAGACTTGATCTAGCTTCGCAACGAATTCCTCAGTGGGTTGATCTGAGTTGCTGAATTGCCGAAATCAAGAGTCAAATATGAGGCTTTTATCATGGTCAAAATGTCAGTCAACAACAAAAGCACCCCTGGAGGTCAGGGGCGCCCAAGGTTTTGGACCCTCAAATGCAGTTCTTTGGGTTATCTCAGATACTCATCTTGTCTGTTGTTGTACCCAAAATAATTTTTTGGCATTCTGCTTAAATTGAGCTAAATCAAGTAAAAATGCCGTCAAAAGTATATTTGAGGTCAAACCAAACATAAGGTCTTTGTGGGTTTCTGTCAAGGAACATATGGTTAAAATTTTGAAAAATTGAAAATTAGGGTTTCATGTCCCTATTTTTAGGGAAAACCCTCGAAAATAGGACCTTCCCAGAAATGATTGAAAATGATTTTGATAGATTAATCGACTTCACGATCATACTGATCAAGTCAGAATCATCAAAAGACATGTTTTACTTTGGTGGGTCTATTCTCATTTTTTCGGAACAAAGTTATGAGCTCCGTAACCATTAATGGCAGATTGGCTAGTACCAGGTGCTGAAAGCTAAACTTCAAAAGCTCCAATGAAGAAGCCATGGTGGAAAAGGTTGAAAGTGATGCTGTTCAACGAAGGAGATTCTCAAAACGGAAAAAGCCAAAATTTGGCAAACTCTGGCAGGTGGACATTTTGCTACCAAGGCAAAAATGAAGTCAACAATAGAAAAGCACCCCTCTTGAAGAAAGGTGCCCTTGGATCTATGAGGGCAAATGCAGTCACCTGACATCTTCAAAGCAGTCGTCTTCTTTACGTTCGTGCTGGCTAGACAACGAAACTATCAACGAGATCATCTGATTTAGGGATCATTGGCAAAATGTCAACGAAGTATGAAGAGTCTACAAGCTATGAACATGTCTATTGGCATAATAACTAACACCTCTGGAGTATAAGTTAGTACGAACAACTATGCACATTGCGTAATGAGTGCTCTTCAAATTAGGAGGGGAAGCTCCCTCTTTTGCTTGGATTTAGATGAGGAAGGTAGTGAAACTCCCA
Source organism: Sequoiadendron giganteum (assembly GCA_007115665.2). Classification (NCBI taxonomy): domain Eukaryota; kingdom Viridiplantae; phylum Streptophyta; class Pinopsida; order Cupressales; family Cupressaceae; genus Sequoiadendron; species Sequoiadendron giganteum. The sequence continues at coordinate 633,300,035 of CM021107.1, forward strand.
CTGGTAGCGGCTCCACTCTAGGCATAGATATCCTCTCGGTCCTCCTGCTTTCTAGATAAAGCATACTATTTTGAATGATCCTACTCGACCTCTCCTTCACTGATGAGTATTCTTTGGCGCACCAATCAATTGTCGACAGTGGTTGCCCATCAACTTATTCTCTATAAAATTGAGGAACGACATCTCCCTCATCCTTTGACAAACCTTCCACCTCTTCTGCTAAGAAGACAAATATCTGCGGAAGAGAGAACCTGTTGTAGCTACGTCCGTGTACCTCAAAGTCATCCTCGCAATTCACCCAGTAGTCCTCCATTGTAGGTTTGTGATAAGAGTGGCTACCAAGTCGTGCTACGTAATGACCCCAAGGATCATATGTGCGTGTGTCAACCAGGTAATTGAGTTTGCAATTCTCTAACTCTTGTCTTGCAGCTTTAGCATCAACTGCTGTCTTGCACCAATATATCCTATACTGCATTGGAAAGTTGGCAGCTTGTTTACGCTTGTGACATAAACGTTTGTGAACCTCATACAGTTGCCTCAAGAACTCCATGAATATCGTCTTATCCGAAGGATAACGTGGAAGCATAGTTGGATTTCCTGTGTACCCATAGACACAGATGTAGGTGTATGTAGGAAACTGAATGAACCGGTCTGCCCAATGAACCGGTTTGCCCAATCTTCCATTGCTGCTCTTGCAACTGTTGAGATATGAATGTGCAATTCTCGATCCAAGTTTCTCACTGTGTATGTCAAGAAAGCCTCTTGCATATGCTTGAAATGTCTTTCAACCTTCGTGAACTCGAGCTGATCATAGTAACGATAGACTTTTTGTGCACTGAGTATGCCCACCGTGTTTAACCCTCTAAACTGATCTTGATAGCTGATCAAGTATACGAGGTAGGAACACATATGAAACTGGTGCACAACTAGGAAACTGGTGATTTGCTCGTGAATAGCATCGTTGATGAAGGATGCCCAGTCATAATGCTCTTGCCCAGAGATGATTCGACCAATGATATAATACATCCATGGGTGAAATTTATTTGCATCTGCATGACTTGAGACACGATTGAGCAGTGTAATCAGAATTGCATACTCATCCTTCTATTCACCACGACCCACATTGTTTGGCAGCCTAGTCTTTTTCTGTTTCAACCACCTTTCTGTCATCTTACTCCGACACTTGTCCAATTCAGCATTGAATGCTTGCTCACTTTGACTCATAGAAATGACCAGACCATCTGGATGCTGAAGAATACCCAGACTTCTCTCGATATCCAGGGGTTTGAGACTGCAAATAACACGCCCATTTATTGAGTGTATCTCCCGTGCAACAAAATTATAATGCTTAATACAAGACATTGCAAACTCTATGCAATGAATTGAGAAAGGTATGGAAGCGGCCTCAAGTAACCCGAACTGTTGAATGTTCTGGATTATCAAATCTCTTATCTTGAGTGGATCTAAAATTGCTTATGGAAGCACCTTATGTAGATTCGTATCAACTGTCCCAATGAAGTCATGCGTCAAGACCGACTTGGTCTTGAATTCGAGCTGAGTAAACTGCATTATGAAAAACTCGCTTGTTGATTGTGAACACGACTATATTCTGACAAGTTTTTTGGAAAGCTAAAAATATCTCGTCAGAGGTATTTGAGATATGGGTTTTGCTCAGAAAATGATTCTAAGACAACCCAGAACATCAGAAATGCAAAAGTTCAACTTCTTCTCAGCCATGCAAAGGAATTTCAGTTAAGAAAATCAGAGCTTCAAGAACTGATGCTCTGGAACAACTTTTCTTGAAAATTCTAGCACATGGGTTTGTCTGAGGAAATCATTTTGAATCGATCCAGTTGTTTTGGTTTGCCAAAATTTGACAATTCTTCGAACATGTGAGAGAATTTTAGACGAGAAAATGGAAGAATTTTAGATAAGAAGAAAGACATTTTTCTTAGTTTTTTATTTTTTTTTTGTCTTCTTTTGTCAAAATCGCCACTCTACCTTGAATTCTACTGTTGAATCTGGACCTGTACCTGCAAAACAATGTTTCTGGTGCCTTCGAACTTGATTATCTGATGAAAATTCACCTATCTCTTGAACAAATACGAATTTGCTAAGTTGGATGAATGGGAAATGATGCCATGCTTGCATAAATAGCCAAAATCGTACCATAAAGCAAGACTAAAAGATCAAAAACCCTAACTCTGAAAGAAAGAATTCGATTGGCCCTTCACCAGTTGAACTGCCACTGACTCTAAGTCTCAGATTAAAATAATATTAAAATAGCTCTCACATGCGAATTTATGAATAAACATTAAATGAGGCGCCAATAATTAATTATTGAAGAAAATCACCTTTTAATGTTTTGCATGCAAAAACTAAATATTATTTTAATAAAAATCTTAGCATCTGGATGCACTCAACAAACTTCAGTGATCTCGAAAAATCCAGATAGGAGATAGTCAAAGAGTTATTAAATTTTTGACTATCTCCTATTTTATAGCTAACTGCAAAGTTACAGTTGGCTATGTTCAACTTTGATTTCCAGGCGACTGAGTGAACCTGTGACTGATCTGAGATATTCACTGCGAAGCTTGCATAACAAGGATGAAATGTTTGTTGGGAGTTGCAACCACTAAAATCAATGTTTGACACCTCAAAAAATTAGGCACCTTTGATTAAATTGATGCAAGGTCATCAGACAACCATTTCTACGTTTTGCCATCTGACGCTTGAAACTGCCATTTCCGGTGAACGATGAACCCTGCTGACTGGATGATAGGTTCATTGCGTGACTGAAAGCATTTTGCATCCAACGATTGTATGTAAGGCACCTGGAAGCTACATTAGGAACCCCAAAAGAAAGGGCGTCCCTAGCCTGTGAAGGCGCACACACCATTTTGACAAAAGTGTAACTTTCATCCGGATACCACACTTCGACCCCTGACATAGGGAGCTAGAGTGCTCCAATTCGCGCACCGTCTGTCTCTCTGCATAGTTGGATCAACTTACAAGAGATGTCCGTGGAGGTGACGAAGCAAGAAAACTGCTTCTAAGACCTCAAAGAGAAGGGCGCTTTTTTCAAGGAGATGTACCTCTATAGGCCAGGGGCGCCTAGCCTTTTGGTTAGCTAGATGAGGTTTTCGGTAGCTGTCATCTTCATGAGATTTGTGCAGAATCCTCATGGCTACTCAGTGAATCCAACCGTCAGCCCTCAAGATCCGTCAAACACCTGTAGATAAAGAATCAACGAATAATGTTGAGGGATAAATGCAAGCAAAAAAATAGCTAAGTACGGAAAAATGCACCTTCCTTGAGAAAGGTGCCCTTCTATTGGAGGTCTTAGAAGCATTTTTCTAGCTTTGTAATTCCTAGGAACATCTCTTCCAAGTTGTTCCATCTCTGCGATGAGATCATTGATGCAAACATAGGAGCAATCCAGCTCCAGGCAACAAGGGTCAAAGTGGGGCATTTTGTTGAAGGTTGCAAAGTGCAAAATCAATCTCAGGGGGAAAAATGGCCCTTGTAGGCTAGGGGAACCCTTGCATTTGAGGTCCTTAATCCAACTTTATAATGTTGCATATACAGTCAATATTTGTGGAATTCTTTGAGCTACTCGATGGATTTAACATCTAGTCGATGCAGGTCATTAGTCATTGACAGCTGTAGTTTGAAGCACGTGGAGTCAAAATCAAGAAAATGGCTAAGTTTGATGCAATATGCACAGTTTTGGAAAAAGATGCCCTTGAATTAGAGGCATCAGATGAACATTTTAGCACTTGTTCCTAGCGACATCTCGTCAGACTTGATCTAGTTACGCGTCGACTGTGTTAGCTCAGCTTCAGGATCAACCGGGCATCCGAAATACAGGGACAACAAAGGTAGTTGTGACATTTTCAAAAGCTAAAATGGTGGAAATTGCAAAAGTTTCTAAGTCTAAGAATAATGGTGCCTAGAGTCAAAACTTTGACTTTTTGAACTAAAGTGCACTGAGCGCCCTATAATGGACGGATTTTTGAACTAAATTAAATAACAATAAAATAATCCATTATTCTTTGCATGTGACGTATTTCACTTTGCATGTTGGAGTGGCGCCTACTTAAAGGTTCAGTCTTCATTTTTGTTAACTGAAGGAGGTCCAATCAGAATGCTCCGTTCTAAAAATAGGGGTTTTGCATGCTTCTGATGCTTTAACCCTCAAAAAATTCTTAAAATATGCAGTAAGGCGTCCATTTCATTCATCAAAGGTTGAAGGCAAACATATTTTTCCTCGTGCAAACAAGATTTGAAGGCGCTAAACGCGATACTTTTCAGTGTTCTTCGCAAATACAAGTCCAAATTGTTCAACAAGCTTCTTTTTCAGACTTCAATTTTCTAGCCCATGCATTCAAGGATAGGCGTCATTTTTATAGAGGCAAAATAACTTCTATTTTCTCTATCTAAAATTCTTCTATTCTTGTCTTATTTTCTCTCGCATGTCAAAGAAAACGACGGTTCTTCACAATTTTGATCGTCTGGGTTCATTCTACACAACGTTCTCGACAAAACCCATGTGCTAGAATTTTTTAGGAAAAATTGCTTTATAGCTTCACTTTTTGAATTTGTTTTTTTTCCGAAGATTCCTTTGCATGGTCGAGGAAAAGTCAACATTTTGAAAAACGAAGAAATTGGGTTTGATCAGATCTCAAGTGCCTACAAAACCCATATGCCAATTTTTCTCGAGAAAAATTGCCCTCGTAGCTCTTGTTGCCCCTATTACTTCTATTTCGATAAGTCTTCACATGCCAAGGCAAAAGGATTTTTTTTGAATTTCCGACGTTGTGGGTTTGCTTAGAATCATTTTCTCTACAAAACCCACGTCTCAAATTTTTTTGTGAAAATTGCCTCTCGACGAGCTATTTTTAGCCTCACTAGAAAAGTTGTCAGAACATAGTCGTATTTACAGTCAACAGGCTAGTTTTTCAGAATGCAGCTCACTCAGATTGAATTCAAGACCAAATCGGTCTTAATTTAGGATCTCATAAGAAAAGTTGGCACCGATTTGCATTAAGCACATTTTAGAGGGTTGATTCAAACAATTTGATAGGCGTAGTCACTCAAATGCCAACAGTCTCATACCTCATATAGCTGATAGCTTTTCAAGACCAGTTTAGAGGGTTGATATCGTTGGAATTCTGTGTGTGCGGCGAGTTCGTGTACATTTCTCACAACTAGAGTGTTTTTGGTTAAACTTCGCGGTTTCGTCATGCAACACTTATCCATTGTGAAAAACGTGAAAAGCATCAAAAGTGTGAAAAGCGTCAGAAGCGTAAAGCCGCAAAAGAAACAAAGGCCACCACTTCAATTGCGGAGCTGCCAAAGTTACCAATCAATGAACTGCCAATTGAAGTGTGCAAATAATTGCAGGATTGCTCAAGTTGCTAACAAGCAGTGAATTGATAGTTAAGACATGTGATGATCTCAAGATGGTTATGCTATCAACAATCTCGTGGAGGGGTTAATTGCTCGAGATCACGTATAATGTCCCTTCCTTAGGCAACTCAGACTATAGCGGAGGTTGGCCTATTGTTAGGGTTCTTGTAGGTCAGCAAAACGGTTAGGGGACCCAACCGAGGGCTGTGGAGCTTAACTTGGAGCTTTACGAGTCTTTCAGTTTGAAGCTCAGTTGATGAATACAAGGATAAATTGGAAATATTAAAGTTTGTTTTAATGGAATAGTAATAGAAAATTATAAAATGAATAGTGAAAAGTCGCTCCCATCCTCGTAACTCAAAGTTGTTTTAAAATGTGGCCCTTTCTTTTGATGAGGAAAGATCCTCAAGTTGGGTATAGCCTCTTGAGGAGGATTATTTTATTGATTTTTATAAAAAAGCTCAGGGGAGGTTATAAAGCAATATGTTGGGCTTATTTTTTGGCATTCTATTCTCATTTTGACAAAAGCAAATTGCAGGTTTGAGCTCTGTAAGAGGGTTTCAGCAGCATACAGGTCTTCTGAGGACAAAATCCCTTGGAGGACAGTGAATTGGACAATAACCCAGTTCACAAAACAAGGAAATCTACCTAAGGTTTCCATTTGGGTATCATTGGTCTTCATAACAGGTTAATTTGCATTTAAAATTTATTGCAACAATGAGTTATCAGAATATAATTGCAGATTGGGGCTTCTTATCAGCAAGTATCATCATTTCAGTGCTTCACCAGCTGACCGTACTATTTGGGTGTCATTTTCAATCAAACTCTAGTTGGAAATTAGGGTTTTGAAACCACTAGGGAGTAGACCAGACTTTATATCAGATCTTTAGTGTATATGCTTTGGTTCCAGCAATTAAATATTCAATAAATTGAGTGTTGGCTTTTGAGTATGCAAATTCTATGTAATCAGTGGTTCAATTTCATTAATTCTGAAAATTACATTTGCTGTCCTAGGAAAATCAGAATTCATAATTTTATTTCAGTCATTTATGTTCCTTTAGCATCTTTTTCTTTTTCGCAATTATCTAGCACAAAACCTCAAAAACAAAAAAACCACCAAAAATCACAAAGAAACTCATAAAACAACAAAAACAAGCAAAAAAACAAATTCCCTATTAGCTGGTCAAAGTCAAAGTCAATAAAAAATAAAACCCAGAAAAATTGGATTAGATTTGGGTTGGGAACCTTTCAGTGGTATCAGAGCCATAATCTTGCCAGCCTGTTGGGTAATGATTGCATTCAATTGGTGTGAAACAAGTTGTGGACAAGCCAGTTTGGACAGCGAAAAAGGTCATCATAGTGAAGTTGTTTAGCAATAAACAGGCATGGAAAGAAATTGAGCAAACACAACACAAGACCATCCGAAAATTGCAGCATTTAGGTGATTCACTCTCAAGGTTGGGACTCTCTAAAGGATCATCCTCACTTTCTACTAGCAAAAGTCCAACACCACAAGACAAAGAAGCGGTAGTGATTAGCATATTTGAGAGGTATAGAATTCTTCCTCAATGTGTTAAGGAGACTTTTCCTTTCAAGGACTACATGGACATGCACCTGAATCTTTGCCACAAGACTGAGCATGCAAGGAAGGAATATCACACTATAGCTTATGAATTGTTTATACATGGAATGGATAGAGAATCTTATATATAATGATACAACTCTTCATGTGAATGATTTGGTGTTTTCAAGTTCCAATGAGGTGTGCAAAAAATTATATATGAATTTGATAGACATGCTGATTTGAATCAAGAAGACATTAGGACAGCCTCAGGCAATGATTTGTCTATATCATCCTTGCAAGAGGTTTCACAAGAGGCTCCTACATTAGAGGCTAGCATGGATCATGTCAGTGCTTTGGATAGCAATGGTATGGATTCTTTGGGTGATCATGGGCGACAATCACAACTTTGGAGCTAGTCAGTCACAAGATCGACACCAAGGGTAGCATCATCAGTGGCGGTACCGAGTACATTGCTAGCATCAGGAGTGTTGGTCATTGCATTAGTCGAACCACTAGCTTCCTCGATTGGATTGTTAGGAGCACCAGGAGTAGCGCAGATTGATGATTGGTTGGGTTCAGTTGGCTTGGCAATTGAGATTCCAGAGTTTCCACTACCAAGCCCTTCAAAGACTTTGGCGTAGGGTCTAGACTAGGGATGCATCTATCCTAACGTAGTAGAGTTTTATTGTGCCATGATGATAGAAGGTGAGGGTGCGCAACATGATATTCCACCAGTGATGACAAGTGATGTTGAGCTAGTGGGAGCTGTACAGGAGAGTGGGGGATGGAGTCTCCCATGGCAACCCATGGGTCACCATTGGCCACCTCGTTGGGTGAAGAGGAGGATGAGTCCATTGGGTTTGAAGAGTTGATATTGGAGATGTCGAAGCCAGATGCGTCCGATCCCTTGGGAACAATTTAGAAGTATGTTGAAGATCTTCAAAATGTGGCAGTAGTGATGCAGTGAGTGGGGAAATTTTCCAAACAACTCAAAATTGGTCGATCACCACTTGTAGCACGGTAGGTTCAAAGAATCTTGGGATTCGTGCAGATTGGTTGTGATCAAGAATTTGCACACTGCTTCATCACTAGGGGATGACTAGTAGTAGAGACTCCAACAATGCTAAAGGCATGGCGTGGAGCATGACCCTTAACTGTAGGAAGGGATGGTCGGGTGATTGCAACTTTATTCAACATTGAGGCCGCTTTTAGGGATGTTTTTTACAGACTAAAAAGCCAGATAATAACCACAAAAGCAACAGTGAAGGGGAAGGTTGAGTCACTTCTACTCATGCAAAAGATAAAGGAGTAATGGACGAAGCACATGATTAAGTTCTAGGCATAGTTGGCCCAACAAACCCAATTGGCTATTACAGAAAAAGCTCGTGCATCGGCCTTAGAGGCCAAAGTGAAAGAAGCGGAGAAGGAGGCAGAGCAAAGGATAAGGAAAGTGGAGTAGAAGGTGAAGGATTTGGAAGACTAGTTGGCGACGAAGGGGACAAAAGTGGAGCTAGCCAAACGCCAACTGATGGAGGCGACCCACATGGTCAATGCAGCTAGAGAATGCGAGATTGTGGCCAATTATCAACTCCGACTTCGTACAAAGGAGGTGCGAAGATTGAGGGAGCTGCAATCCTTGACGTCCACTGCGACATCATCTGTTCACCTAGGGACGTCTTCATACCCCCCTTCTCAGTAGTACATTTTTTTATTTTAATCCCCATTTTGCTTGTCACGTCATCTGGAAGACGACTTATTTTGTTGGGGGAATGATGTAGTTGGTCATAGTCATAATTGGTCGTAGTCCGCTGTAGCAGTAGTTGACCATAGTTGGTTGTATTGAAATAAAACTATAGTCAAATAGGAAACATTTCATACACTTGATGTCACATTTTGTTTGGGAAAACTAAGTATCGATTAGTTGATTGAGTTGTTACGAAGCATCGTGACGGTTGGTAGTTGGTCGTAGTTGGTTGTAGCAATAATCGATTGTAGTTGGTTGTATTTAAATAAAACTATAGTCAAATAGGAAATATTTCACACTTGATGTCACATGTTGTTTGGGGAAACTAAGTACCGATTAGTTGATTGGGTTGTTACGAAGTGTCATGACCGTGGGTTTCTCAACCACCACCGGTGACTATATGTACTTGGGTTTATTGTAATCGGGACAACAATGATGCAATTATGATGATGACATAATGTACTACTTGGGGTTACTCCGAAAATTGAAATCTGTACAACAAATTCTTCTGAAATTGCAGCCATCCATTCCAAAGGAATATGACAAGTCGATGAAGTTGTACAACCTCTCACAATAGTACGACCAGTATAAAATAATACCCACAATATCGGATACGATTTGCTATAGAAAATAAAATAAGTGACATTCTCCTCAAATTTGAAGACCACATTGAAACTTTGCACAACACCCAAAATTTGGAAACCACAACATAATCTAAAAATCTTCACACAACACACCAAACCAACTGAAATTGGAAACATTTTTATAGTTTCAGCACAATTGTGATCTCTGAATGAAATGAGTATGAAGGATTAGAGATTTTTCTTCTTCAAATCCTAATCCTTGGAGGGTTTTCATCTTCAAGTGAGAAGATGAACAAATGTTCAGTCTAAGAGTAAAGGATTTTGATTTTATAAAATGGATACCTTCCTCTATGCCAAACCTCTTCTCTTATAACCTTCTTTTCAATTTAAAAATCTTTTCCCACCTTATTCTGGAAGTGATTAGAAAGTATCTTTTTAATATTACATTACATTGGCCACCTTTTCTAGAAAGGCTTTTTAATATTGGACCCTCTTTAATAAAAAAACATGAATCGCTTTTTTATAAATATAACATTAAGTTACTAGGACAACTTAACTTATGTTATATATAATTTTTTCCTCACCTTATCCCTTTAGCCTATGGGAATAAAATAATTGGCTAGGGGACTCCCAAATACTTATGCCAAGAAAGGCGATACAATGGCTCAGGCCAAGGTGAAGGAGATGGAAAAGGAGCTAAGGGAGGGGCCAATCAATAGCTCCAACAACAACAACTAAGATCCAGTGTTATTTTTTCGCAATGCTGAACCAATGTAATTAAGAGTCTAATGGTTTATCCAATTCAATCCATGCTTTGTATGTGTTTCTTGATGGCAATAGGTTTTTGTTTAGTTTTTGTTCATATATATAAAGGGCATGAACCCTAAGGCCACTCTTATGTATAAAGAAACACATGTTGGATCTTAGGTGTCTTTCTTTGGAATATGTTGGATTTGTCAAGAGTTTTACTACTTCTAAGGATATCTGTATGCCTCATCATGTTTTTCTTAATAGTTAGTGCATGCAATGTATCTGAAAAGTATAAGAGAGCCGCAATAATTGAGCCCAAGCTTCCAAATATTGATGGTTCTCACCTAGGTATGCTAGGGGTTGTCTAAGGCACTGCCCAAGCAACCCAGGTATGCTCTTGGTACATGTGCAGTGTACTCATGCTGGCCAGACTGTGCTTGGGGTGGAACCCCAGGTAATCTAAACCTGTACCCATTAGGACCAGGTAAGGGGTCCTCCAGGGATGAACCCAACAACAAAGGTGTTCAAATCCATTGTGTTCTTGAAAACCATAAATGTTGTTTCATGTGAACTGCATGCTTATATCTACTTTCTAATATTGGTACGAGTTTATGTGTTTTTGAAATTCATTGACAGTTGTTATGGCTTGAAACTGTAAATGATTATATGCTAGTGAATTACAGTAGTTTGTTTCATCACATGGCATACAAATACATGTTCTCATAGCTAGTTTATTCCATATTTTTTTGGCATGCGTAACATGCTATATAATTTTTGTATGTTCAGGAAACCAAACTGTGCACGGTGTACAAGAAATGATTGCAGCATCAAACAATAGAAATCTGGGATTGACACTAGATCTTCATGACAATCAACTAGGGGCTAGTGCTTTGCTTCAGGTTTGTAGTCTTCTTGATAATTTTGAGTCTTTATCTGAACAATAATGACCATAGTCCTTACGTTTAGAATTAGGAATCGTGATGGAAATTGTATGCCTAAATGTCTTATTCCTGTTGCGACCCCTCAGTCAATCACCTGAAGACATGCAATTTTACTGTCCATGTAATCAGTACTGTTGGTTGGGCTCCTAATTTAACATCTCACATTAATTACCTAAGTTCTACCAAGATGGGTGAAAACCAACAAAAGGAAGCCTAATCATCACTAAGGTTTCATTGAACATACACAGAAAAGAAAAGTATAGGAATACCATAAAACCATTAATGCATCATTGATTATCAAAACATCCTTTCAAGACTGGAAAAATGCAGCAATAATCTCATGTTCACAAATTTTGATCATGCTGATTGTATAATACAATCAATGTATCCATGTACATGAACAAATGTGTCAAATAATAAGATATATAAAAAGATGTGGGAAACATAGCTCAACCCGACAGATTGAAAATAAATGTGTGAGAACTACCTCAGCTATGCATAGCCAAATACAACTGTTCATAGAATTTTACAGCTATAATTCCAAAACAAGATTTAAGTGTAATGTTAACAAGTGTCTAAGCATAGTGTAATGCCCTTGCTACATAATTTCAATATATATCAGCATACTAGATGGAAGAGGGAAAGCATAATTGGAGCATTTTTCCTCCAAACATAGAGCCTTATGGTTTCCCTACCCATCTCCCAAATGGGAATGGCCCTAACTTTCAATGATGGCAGAAGATTAGAGAAGCCATTCTACAAGAGACCTAGAGAACAGTGTGCAAAATAAAGTCTAGTCACCAGCATACATGCAGCCAAATCATGCAAAATCAGACAACACTTGAATTATCCTATCTATAGGCAAACATGGACAAGCATTATGAACCAAATACTACGATGCATAGGAACAAATATTTATGTAAATCATGCTTTGGCCAAAGACTTAATGTGATGGTGGTCAAAATATCCCTGCATCTTTACCGAGTGATAAATGGGTTTTTCTAAATCAGGTAATTTTCCCTAACTAAAATCAATTTTAAACAGTTCAATAAAATCATGTTTACCAAGTTGAAATACAGCCAAACTAGTTTCAGAGAAACTCTCTCCTTTTAATCACAAATTAGATACTAATTGGACCCTAGCAAAAAAATTATAGTTCATGAATTATAACCTAAGTCACATAATTCGCCGAATTTCAAGCATGAAATTCCGATTTCAGTGAATATTAAACTTTTCTCTAAAATTTGCTGAAATTTGACTTGAAATTCGGACGAAAACATGGATTGAGTTTTTTTATTAAAAAACATTTCCGAAAAGCATTTTTTAGGGTTTGCGATGTATTTTTTTTAATATAATGCTGCAACCCAACAGTCTAAACCCACAATAGTGAGTCACGACTTTTAGGAGCTGCCGTTGAAGCTGCCGAGTGTTAACATTGTTGAGCCATAAACTTTTGTATTTGCGCCACACAAACTTCTGTATTTGCACCGTGCGACTTCCACCCAGTTGTTTCATGCCCACATCGTTGATTCATTAGTCCCCAACTCTCATGAACTTGGAATCATTCCCATTGTGTTGCTCATGGTCTTATTTTTGCGACCTAAATTTCCATTGTATGACTCCATTTTTCGTGATCCCTTCACTTTTGCAACTTCAACAAGTGCGATGCTTCACTTTTGGCGACTTCACCAATTTTGGCACCATTCATTTCTGCAGTTTCAACAATTTCTAGACGCCAAGGTAGGCCACGTTCCGCAATAATATTTAGGTTTAATTTTTTTCTATAATTTTTTAGCTTGTTAGGTTTTTTTCCCTTTTATATTATTTTCAATGAATAAACTGTTATATCATGTTTAATTGTTTTTCTTTTATAATACTAAAACTATATTAAACGTATATAATTATATTATTAAAAAATTAAACATATAGTTAAGATCAAAATATATTAATAAACATAAAATATAATAATCAATTAAATGTATTTAGATTTTTTAATAATATATGCTTGTAAAATTTTATGTGAAATATTATTTTATTTACATTAAATTGCTATCTAAAAATATTAAACATTTATTATAATTAAATTTAACATTATTTTATTTTTATAGTTTTTGTTTTTAAGTATTATCATTTAATAAATTAAAATGTCATTTTAAACTAGTTACATATAAAATTCTAACAAATTTAAATTCAAAATATGTAAAATTTAACAAATTTAGTAAATATACAAAATTTAATGCAAATATACAAAATTTAGTGTTTTTATTCTATTTTTAAGGCTCTGCAAGGGAAGTTGGGGCAATGCGGCAAGCAATTGATCTGTTTGGCAAGGAATCAGGGCAAGAAGTGAATGTTAATAAGTCGTGTATTTTGTTCATCAATATTGGTAAAAAGATGCAAAAGGAGATCCAGATCACCATCGACTTCAACAAAGGTGCATTGCCATTAAAGTACTTGGGGGTCCCTCTTTTCACAGGCCCTTCAAAATCCGTGCTGTGGGAAGAAACGATTCAAAAGTGCAAAAAAAATATTGGAAATTGGTGTGGCCGCTGGCTCTCATTCGCAGGCAGGTTAACTCTTTTGAAATCGGTCTTAGCAACAATTCCGATTTACACAATGGCCTGTATGGCCTTAACTAAGGCGGCAAAACAAAGGTTGATGGGCTTGCAGCGGAAACTGCTATGGGAAGGAGCCCAAGAGCAACACAAGATACCTCTAATTAGCTGGGAAAAGGTGCAACAATCAAAGTTAGTTGGGGGCGCTGGAGTGAAAAATTTGTCGTTTCAAAACAAAGCGCTAGGCGCTAAAATGGTTTGGAATTTGTTTGCGCAGCCGGAAGCTCAATGGGGGAAATTGTTGAGGGCAAAATATCTTGACTCTCCAGAAGAGGAACACATTCTAACTATTGCAAACCCACGCAGATGCTCGACATTGTGGAATTTTCTAATGGAAAGTAGGCCACTAATTACAGATCATTTGACATGGTCAATCGACGATGGAAGGAAAGCCTCATTTTGGCTTGATTCGTGGAATGGCTATGAGCCACTGGCTAGTATCCCTGGAATGGAGGAAGCCTCCAGGCTGGCATCTGCGGAGCTAGGGGAGAAGCTTTGTGACTATGTTACAATCCACATGGTAAACGGCATAAAAGAATATGTCTGGAAAGAACTTGCCATGCTGTCAGTAGAACAATGAAATGTCCTCGAGGAAACTCTCAAAAATAGGCGTTTATCCTTTTCAAACGAACCTGACATGATAAAATGGTGTGCGGCAAAATTTGGTGCATATTCGGTAAAAATGGGCTACGAGGTTCTTGCTCGTGAAAGGGTGGAGATGGGGTGGCTGAGCAAGCTGTGTTGGGGCAAATTTGTTCTACCCAAAGCCGGTGCCTTTGCCTGGACAACTCTTCATGGGCGAATACTAACAGGTGAATGATTATTAAGACTGGGTTTCCAGGGCCCTTATAGATGTGTTTTGTGTAAAAACAATGAGGAAACTACTAACCATCTTTTAGTAGATTGCCCATATGCACAAGTGTGTTGGAGTTATTTTTGCAGAAAACTGAACTGGCAGGGTCCTCTCCAGAACAATTTAAAAGAGGTTTTTTTGTCCTGGCCGTATTTGGGAAAGGGCTCGGCTTTGGCAGGACTGTGGCTGGAAGTGCCGACAATGATAATTTGGCTCTTGTGGTGAGAGAGGAACATGAGAATTTTCAATGGGAAAAGCCTGCCTATTATGTCAGTAATCTCCAAAATAGAGAATGGGGTGTGAGAACATTTCAATACAAAAGCATCAAACAAAAAATACAAATTCTTTTCAGCCTGGGATGAAGCAATGCTTAAGCAATGGACCTTGATAAATTCTCCGAAGGGTTCTCTTATGAAAGATATCTCTTAGAGGAAAAGCGCCAAGTGGGAATTGCCCCCGAGGGGCAGGCTAAAACTAAATTTTGACGGGGCCTCTAGGGGTAACCCGGGCCCCTCGGGGGCAGGTTTTGCAGTGCGGAATTCTTCTGGTGATCTTGTCTGGGCGGCGTCTTTAAAGCTGCCAATTGGTACAAACAATGAAGCAGAGGCTGAAGGGTTGCTTGAAGGCCTAAAATTTTGTGTTGACAAGAGTTTGAAGGACATTGATATAGAAGGTGATTCAGAAATTATT
The DNA here is from genome assembly GCA_007115665.2 of Sequoiadendron giganteum. Taxonomy (NCBI): domain Eukaryota; kingdom Viridiplantae; phylum Streptophyta; class Pinopsida; order Cupressales; family Cupressaceae; genus Sequoiadendron; species Sequoiadendron giganteum. Next base: position 633,315,188 of record CM021107.1, read on the forward strand.
GTGAGGGCTGCGTCCACTGGGAAGGCGTTGAATTGGAAAATTCAAAGCTGGCTAAACCGAATGAGACCATTATTTGCACAACTGGGAAACTTCTCTATCCGCCACATTTATAGAGAAGTTAACAACTTGGTAGACTATCTGGCAAATGTTGGTGTTAAACAACCAACGCAAGCAAAGGTTTCAAATAACATAGGGTTGTGGCCGCATGGAGTAGAGCTTTTGAACAAAAATTTAGTCAGCTGAGTAGGTGTGTACTCAAGGTGGCGAGCCGTGGGTGGTTGGGGTCATTAAGGTCATAATGGGCCTTTCCAGTTTTGCATAAATGTCTTCCACTGGTCCTCTTCCTTGGGGTTGGGCTTTATCCAGGGGTACGTTGTTTCCCGGGTAGCCTAGCTCTTGCAGCCAAGTTCGGGCTGCAACAACTTGTTGGGGGATGGTGCGTAGTGGGACATCGGAGGTTTGCGGTCTGTAGCTGTAGCTGGTGGTTGTGTAGCAGAACTTTGGTGTGCTTAATTGGGAAGATGATGATCTTTGGCTAGGAGCAGGCGAGTGGCCTTGAAGAGGTGTTGATGTTTGTCCACGTGGAGCGTGGGAGGTGGCTCTAAAAGCATTTTTTGAAGCCATATCAATTAATGAAATGTATTGCTAGAGCCCAAATCGGTACGATCTTCGATGTTGGGCATGTTTTTTTATCTTTAAATAAAATCGAGTGCTACCCTCTCTGGTAGCGATTCACCAAAAAAAATAAAAATAAAATGTTTTTAAAATAAAATTTGGTGAATATTTAAATATTAAATATTATTTTTCTTTTGAAACATATAGATTGTAAATTTATGGCTCCCAATAAATCAATTGCCGAAGCGTGGAAATATTCGACTTGCAATGGTACTAGTCTCAAATGTACCAAGTGTTAGAAATCTTTTATTGGAGGTTTGACAAGGGCAATGTATCATTTAGTTGGTGTTACAGGTGTCCAGAAGGAGTTGTTACACCATGTCTAGGTGTTACCCTAGAAATGTGAGCTGCTTTAGAAAAAGAATAGTCCTCTCCAATTGTAGGAAAGATGAAGAACGCACAAAAAAACAAAGAGTTGAAGAGGATATGTCTAGATTCACAACATCTATTATGTCTTCCTCTTCCAACTTACCTAAAGCCATAGATGTATCAAAAGAGAGTGAGATATTGAACAATTTTTTGAAACTAATAGAGAAACAACAGGTGGATGAGGCATTAGCTGATTTGTTTTACTCAAGTGCTATTCCATTCAATGTAGTGAGTAATCCACATTGTAATGCAATATATAAAATTGCATAGTTTGGCAAAGAGTACACACCCCCATCTTTAGAGCCTTTCAGGACAACTCTTTTGCAGAGGTCAAATGATAGAGTGATTGAGAAATTGCAGAGGTCAAAGCCTCCTGGAAGGCAACAGGTTGCACTATATTGAGTGATGGATGGTCAGATATATGTCAGAGGCCATTGATTAGTGTTTTGGTGGCTTGTCTTGATGGTGTTGTGTTTTTGATAGTGATTGACACCATGAACCAAAAGAAAAATTTCGAGTATATTTTTCAAATCTTAGAGGAAGCCATTCTTGAAATAGGGTTGGAAAATGTGGTTCAAGTGGTAATTGATAGTGCAACAAATCGTGTGGGAGTTGGGAAGCTGATTGTAGGGAAATACCCACAAATATATGGAAGTCCATGTGCAGCCCATTGTTTGGATTTATTGCTCCATGACTTGGCTAAATTCCCATGGATACATGAAGCGATTCATAGAGGGAGAGCAATTGCAAATTTCATAAGAAACCATTGTTTCACATTGAGTCTTTATAGGTGTTAGTGAACAGATTTTTCCTTTACAAAATGAATAACAAAATGACTCTTTAACACCCAAGAAGGACGAATCAATCCACAACAGCTAGAGAGATCACCATTGCATTGGTGATCTTCTTTTGAATTTTGATTGAGGTACAACTCCCTCTTCTGATATAATTTTGTGTTTTTCAAATATATAATCTTGGGGGTATGCTTTTAATTAGAAAGCAGGAAAGTCAAACTACCACTTGTTCATAGCCATGACACAAGTGCAAAGAATATTGCTTAAACTAACTATTGCTGAAATGAAAGTACTGGCAAACAATCAATATCATGACACAAAGATTAGATTATTAAAGTTTGTTGACTCAACTAAGTACAATTCCAACCATTTACTGTAAATAACATGAATCAAATGTCACAAAACAACACATTCTCAAAGGAAAGGAATGTTCAAATGCCTGTCAAAGGTCAAATACTTTCTCACAAACACTAACATCTAATTCACAATTACTGCACAAAGACAATAACCATCCACAAAAAAATGAATTGAAACTGCAAAATTTGATCTTTTATTAAGATTGATTCTTACTCATGCATCAATGTGCAAGGGGGATCAAAATGTCGGACCCTTGCATAGTCAAAATACAACATATTTATAGCTTTCAAAGTATAATTGTCACCAAAGTCTTGTGAAACAATTGAAAATAACCGATTCTTGGAAAGAATCAGAATAACGAAGTTTAGAATGTTTAAAGACAAATTACAAGAAACTTAAATTCTCCTAATGCTAAGATGGTTGGGCATGTGAAGAGGCGGGCGCTTCTTCCTTAGATGACTTTTGTTGTGCAGTTGCCACACGTATTTGATAGTCCTTTAGGGACAACATGACATTAGCAATTTTCGTCTGTTGTGGGACGGTTACATTTCTCATCCTTAACTACCAGGTCGCCTTCGTAATTTGAATCGGCTCCATTTTTTATGTAATGAGTGCAAGAGAATCTTCATGCCATGATAACGTGGAATCAATCCTGGCTAGCTTCTTTAGTGCCTCCTTGTCGAATGATTGTTCCCCTGCATATATGTCAATTGCTTTAAAGAAGGTGTCTCTTAATTCTTCAAATGTGGCAGGCCCTTGATTATCTCCTTTCATTATTGGGCAATCAAAATCAATGAAGTTTTTGATGAAATTATTATTCAAACGACCACATTCCTTTAACAATTTGTTTGCTCTGTGAAGTTTGATTTGATGAATTCAAGCTTCCAAGCTATACTTGTTTTGCACAATCTTACCATAATTATTGTCCTTTTGGATTTTGCACATCATGGCTTTCCCAACAGTCGAGTTGGGATCAAAGGCAAGACTGACCTGACTCAGGGGTTGAGGCATAGGATCTGTTAGGGTCCTAAGACAATTGGAAAGGAGTTCTACAGATCTTTTCAATTCATCTTTATCCCACTTATCCTTTTTTGTTCTTTCCACCATCCTAGAGGTAGTGACTTGGAAATTATGGACATCCCCATCTCTACTAGGAGGACCTAAATCCACTTTGGTTATGTTGTAATTTGCCATATTGATTTGGTTAAGGTCTTTTTGCACAGAAGGTCGGGCGACTTCCATAACTAAAAGCCTAGAAGATTCATCTTCTAGCAGCCTAGCAGTAGTTTTCAATTTCTTCACTTTAGGAGTTCTCTGCAGAAGTTTCCCCACAATGTCCTCCTTCGACAACACAATAGGAATTGCTTTTCTTTTCTTAGAGATAAAATCCTCCAGCCAGGATCGTGTAGATTTAGGTGCACTAGGATCTTGGGAAGCCTCGGGTGTAGAAAAACGAAGAGCTCTATTAATCAGAGGGATTTCACCACATTGCGAACATTTGAAGTAGAAGGAATCGAGACTTCATCTCGTTGTACACTTACCTTTGTTTCACCTTGAGATTGCTAGGTATGAGTCTCCAAGGCTTCCATGTTAGCTTCATTTCCTTGATTGTCTTCCCCTGATTGTTTTTCAACATCATCACTTCTCTATTATTCAACTAAAACATTAGGAAGAGAACCTCTGCCACAAGTTTTCTCAACTCCTTTCCCTTTTTTAGGAGGATCATCACCACTCTCACTACCACTTGATAAAGATGTTACTTGTATTGTCGGTATTGGTGCAGAAGACCTTGTACCTATATGACTGGTACTTGCTTGTTTACGAGCTTCCTTTCTTTCCTTTGGTGGAGCCTTAGCAGTTTCTCCTTTCTTCTTAGCCAGCCAAACTTGCATTCTTCTCAAAATTGTCGAGGTTTTGACTTGAATATCCTCATTTTCCTCACTGTTACAATCTACCGGTGATAAGGGAAAAGTTTGTATCTGCTAAGCATATGTTGGATCAACTAAATCAAAGTCTTCATCTTGTACTCCTCTTATATTCCAACCTAATTTGAACTTGAAGATTTGTGACATAGTGAGTCTCATCCAATTTCTTCTTCTTACTTCATAATCATCTACACAGTCAGCCCAAAAATCTTCAAGGTGAGGCATATGTTAATAACCAGGACCAAGCTGGAGATTATCTCTTACATAGATTTTACAGCCAAAGGGAAACCTCCTCTCATATGTATCAAAAGAGAATTTTGCAATCTCTCTTCTTAGATTAAGGGCATTTGATTGTGACTTACATTCATAATAGCCTAGACTATAATGTCCCCGTTTTAGCCATTCGCTTTTCGGTGACTGATAGCCAATTTCTGGAAGCTCGTAGGCTCGTCAAAGGTAAAATTAGGGTTTCCTTATTTATTGGGGTTTTGAAGCATTTTTGAAGGTTTGCATGTAAGAGTTTCTGATGCATGTTTGGTGGAGTTTTTTTGGTTTTTGGAGAGCTTCAGAATGGTGTAACATGCATCTCCATCTGAAAACCTTTCTCGAAACTTGCTATTTTTAGCCAGCACATTGGAGTTTCGAGATTTGGATTGCGGATTCTTTCTGGCTTTTCAGAAAGCTTCACAATGATATAACATGCAAGTTGAGTTGAGTAACTTCCCAAAGTTTACTATTTTTAGTAAGCTCTATTTTTGGCAATGCCATCTTGGGCAGTAGCATTAGAAGTCAACTCGGTTTCCATTTCGGTCAGCGCAGTTTGGAGCATTTTTGGCTTTCAACTTTTTGAGGCTCAATATGGTAAAATGATTTATTTAAATCATTTAATTATTATAATGTGATTTTGACCCTTTGGCCTAGCACAATGACTTAATGTTGTTTTTAAAAGGGGACCATGAGGGTGGATGCCTCATTTAGAAGTATTTTTAATATTTTTAATGTTAATTATCTCCTCATGAGTTTTGGACGTCAAAATGGAGGAAGGAAAAGTGATTTAAAAATTAAATAATTGCAAAAAGGAGTTGGGTGTCCCTTTTAGAGGATAGATGGAAAGCCAACAATCACCTTCAATTCTATAAAAAAGGCCTTTGCTCTCTCATTCATCATCTTTGGAAAATTACATCGAAATGTTGTTGGATTGAATTCAGAACCCGGTTAAGGGGAAGCTTAGCAATTCTACTCCATTCTTTGGGGCTAAAACTATGGTTCCCTAGATGGTGGATTGAGAGTGTGCTCCATTCAGAAGTGCATATTGTGCATCAACGTTGAAGAATTTGGTAATAATTTCCAGTTTGTGTTTGCTGATTATTTCATGGCTAAAGGAGGTTTTTATATATAATTTTTTGTATGATTTTAATCTACTTATGGGTATTGGTTCCATTGATTCTTATGCTAGTGGCGCCCCTAATTGCAGAATCTCAGAATTTATTTTGGAGTCCTCAATTTCTTAGAGAGGCCGCCCTTCCTCTAGGGTCATACCATCTCTCTTGCTGGTCATTGGAGGTTGTGCTTTCAATTTCTTGTTTGCTTTGCATTGTATAACTCATGTGAGCTGGTCTCCATGCTCTAGCATGTGTTCACTTTCAGTTTGTAGTGCAACCTAGGAGTTTTGAGAGAGAAATAAGTAATTTTGATGTGTTGTATAGATGCTGGTCTGCATTTTAAATTATTGGCATTTTATATCAGACTTAGTTCTTTCCAAGCTATGCAATATTTTGTGGGAATCTATGCTGCTAGTTCATGCACTGTCCATTTGGAGAAGACAAGAGCTTTTGGGGTGAAGATATGAACAATTTATTGATGGCTTGTTGCTGGTAAGAAATCTTAGTTTGCTGGTTTTATATCAGATTGGTCAGTAGATCAGATTTTTGGCTTGTTCTTCAGTAGTTGAGAAGATTTGGAGTTGTGAAATTATCTTCTTTCATTTGGCTTTGTTAATGTTGTAAAAGCATTTGTAATTTGTAATTATTTATCATTGTAAGATTGTAAACAATAGTACTGTTCCAGTCATTTAATTTGCTGCAATTACTTTGTGAATTTAATGCAAAACACTATAACCCCTGGATGGTTTACCACCAGTGTGGAGAAATAAACCATTGTAATTCTGATATTTCACCCACTGTTGAAGTGGAGAATTCCCACTGTTATGTGGATGCCTGCTGAGCAGATGAATTGTATTTCATTGTAATTATCTTTCCCCACATTGGACAATTGGTAGCGTGAATTGCTCATGGTCGGATTATTGCCTACATTTCAATTCAGATTTCTGCTAACGATCCCATCGCCATATGCTATCACCTCGCCTTTTCAAAGGATCTTGGTGAACATTCTTGGCGAAGGTTACATTCAGTTTGATTATCTTTGCAAAGCTAACGCTTATATTTGGTGTATTGCTGGTTGGTATTGTGAAATCATTGAGAAAAATTAAGGGGCACATTACATAGACCAATTGGAAATGGAATCCCAACCTTTTTTCTATCGACACATCTCTTGCTTACCTCTAAGGCTTGACGACAAACTTCCATTAGGATAAATTTGTCTTCTACATATCTAGGAAGTTTCAAAGGAAAATCATCAAATCTACCCACCTACAAGCAGGTAAAAGTCTGAAATTGTATAAATAAGTTGCCATACTTGGTGACCAATTGGAAAGCCTCAGAAGATACTCTCTGGCCCGAGTCACCTTGCAATTCTTTGACTAATTTCATGCTGAACACATCATTTATCTTGCGGTAATTCTTATAATTCTTTTCAAGCTGCAAGTCAGGGTAGTAATCATAAATTTGCGTATGTTTATCAAAATCGTCCACAAGGTTTAAACAAATCCATGGTCTTGTATAGGCTAACACAGAGAAGAGGTAGGAGGACATGTAGAATGATCTATTCATAACAAAACCTCTTATCATATCATACAATCGGTCACTAATTATAGTGGCTCAATCTAAGTACTGTGTGCCTCCACAAATTACCTACACAAAGAAATACATCCACTCTTCAAAGTCATGTGTATTCATATTTCCCCTCACTCGGTGTACAAACACAATGATGTTTGAGATCTCCTTTTTGAAATGTTACACATTTTCTTAGGAAGCTGTGATTTTCCCCTCTTAGGTGGATCAAACCATTCCTTGGCAATGTAATTTTGGTGATACCCCTTCTTCTTTGAGAAAAAACCTTGAGATGGGGTAAAATTGAAATAAGAATAAACTTCCTCTCCGACAACCTAAAACACCCACTTATCGTAGCTCTATCCAAGGTTATCAGGAGATTATTTTCTTTTGTGCGAATTTGTCTCCACTGGATTGTAACGAGATATGCATTCTAGTACTAATTCAGTGCATTGTTTTGCCACGGGAAATGCAACAACTACAAGGAGACCATTTTCTATTACCCTTTGAGTAATTGGGTTCGTATTTGGCTTACAAATTCTCTCCCAAAATGCATCTAAATTGATATGACCTAACCTTGTATCACCAATTTCAAGAAAGGAACTATCAAGACGAGCTAAATGTTCGTAACCCAAATACTTGTATTTCATTGTATTAGGCAATTCAACCATGCTAAAATGCAGGAATCAATTACCAAGATAATGCAAGAAGACCTCTTACTTGAGAAAATAGCACCCTTTTCTGTTTGAATTGTTTCTTTGAATGCCACTCGTATGTCTGTTCTCCTTGGCTTCTGGAGCCAAATTTCCCCAAGAAGAATGATTATGTTTAAAGTTGCGGCTTAATCTTACAAAATCGAGCATTTATTTCATCTACTCTAGTACTGACAACATTTAATACATGACACATGCCACTTGGTGAAAATATCGGGTGACCTTGGTACACTTCAGCAAGATCGGGTATTTGAACAACTTTTGAGAGTATAGTTGGTGGCCAATAAGGTTCAAAAACAGAAACCCACCCTGACAAGTCCTTTATTCTTTGCTTTAAGTGATATTACTGACTTTGAGTCGAGATAAAACACGGAAAAGAAAAATAGGCCTCGATGGAAGTTCAAGAAAACATCCCAAACCCGCTTTGCTTAGTAATAACCTTTTTAGAAGCAATACTTCGCGAAATGAAAAGGTTATAAAACTTGGGCGGTTGTCAAAATAGTTTGAAAACGAATTCAAAGACCAACACTTAAAGAAGAAGATTTAAGGATAAGACCAAGTCAGAAAAAAAAAAAAAAGTTGTGAAAACTACTTTGCAATCAACAAGGTTCGTGAATAGACCAAAGGACTAACAAACAAAAAGGCGGAAGTTTAAAAATCCAAAGGAGACCCAAAAAGTTTAGCATTTAGAGCCACAATTGAAACTAAGGCAACAATAGGCAACATGCATCTAGGGAGTTGTTGAGACCTTGTGACACAAGGTTCGCTTCATTTTTTATCACTTTGAAAAGAGTGTTTGAAGAGAAAATATCTTTGAGATCTGTTATTTGTTCCAATGAGTGGGAAAATTCAGCGCTTTATAAAGGTCTAAAGGAGAACATAGAGAAAATAATTTTAAACAACAACTTTTTGGGAAAATGGAGCAAAGGTTTTGAGTATATGTGGGCCAATTGTTGACGTGCTTCGTATGGTTGATGGTGACATGCCTTGCCTTGGCATGCTTGGACTGTTGTAAAGAAGCTATTCATAAAGCACTAAATAATGTAGAAGCAGAGTACATGGAGATATGGCAGACAGTTGATTCCAAATGTAAAATGATGCACACACCTTTACATGTAGCAGCTTGTTATTTGGAGCATAGTTACGGAACTCGCCCAAACTCGGCGAGTCTCGAGCCGAGCACCCCTGGCCGGGTCCTGGGAGCCCGGACGCGGACGCGACCGAGTCCTGTTGAGTCCTAGCCGGACTCGCCAGTCTCGCCGCTTCCTGGAGAGTCTCGAGCTTTGGACACGGCCGACAACAACAACCTTTTAAGTCATCAAAAAAAACAAAAAATTGACTTTTAAGTTAGTTTTTTTTTGCCTTATATTATCTCCCCAACCCTAAAAGCAACCTCATTTCATTCATTTGGCAAAATAGGAGGACAAGAGAGGGCAACCAGCAAGTTGTTGAAGACAAATACAGGGCCATATATCATTTGGGAAGCTTCATACTGGCAAGGAGGTGCATTGAGAGCTCATTACCAGTGATTGGGAGGAGTTTGCATTGCATTCCAAGCCAAATATAAGAGGTAAGTTTGATTTTTATTGATATTTTTTGTGTTTTTTAAACAAATAATTCATTGTAATTTGAAATTTTTTTTTTTTTTTTTACAAACCCTACTTGCAATTTAAATAATTTTTATAAACCCTACTTGTTATTGTAGACACATTCATTTGCAAATCGAAACATATTATTATTTTCACATGTCTGAAACCCCAGGCAGAAAAGACCTTGCTTGGAAACATGCTAAAATCTTTCCCGGAATAAAAAAAGGAGAAGCAAAATGTAAATACTGCAAAACAATATATCATGGAGGTATAAATAGATTAAAATACCATATTGCACGCATACCCATCCATGATGCAGTGGGCTGCCCTATAGCACCTCCTGAGGCTGTCCGTGAAGTGCAAGTGCAATTAGAAACTTTTGAATTGCAAAAAGAAATGAAAAAAAGACAGAAGCATGAATTGGTGAGTTTGGGAGTTGGACATGGACTTGGTGCTGTTGGAGATGCTTCTTCCATGCCTCCATACCGTCCTAGTGCTAGTGCTTGTGCTAGTGGTACTACTTTTGCACCAACTATCCCTGTGCATACTCCTATTGTTGGTGGCGCTAGTACTACTAGTGGTAGTGGTAGTGGAAGTATTATTAGCCCTAGAGTTCGTAAATCTAGGGTGGACTCATATTTTGTACCACGCACTACTCCTGGTTCCCAACCGTCGCTTGAGAGCATGGGTTGGAACAAGGACGTACATGATGCAGCAAAAAAAACAATTGCAGACTTTTGGTACTATTGCACCATTCCCTTCCATGTAGCCAGGTAATTCTTTTTCGTTTAATTGTTTTAAAATTTATTATTTTAGAATCTAGATGTATCTCATTATCGAATTCAAATTTAGTGCAGTTAAAATCTTAAAACTTTTCATTTTACAATACTTATGTAAGTAACTTATTAATTTATTTATGACATGTTTTAGGTCACCTTTTTGGCAAAACATGGTTGATGCCATAACCATATGTGGGCCGGGGTTCAAAGCCCCTTCTGAAGATGAATTAAAGGGCCCACTTTTGACTCAAAAAGTGGCAGATGTGAAAGCACAATTAGAGGAGCAGCGTGAGCAGTGGAGGAGGATTGGTTGCACCATCATGACTGATGGTTGGACCGATAGGAGAAATAGGACGCTGCTTAATTTTCTAGTGTCCTCCGGAGGTAATTGTACTTCCCTCAATGCATTGAAATTTGAATTTGATTTAGTGATTAATAATTTAATATGGCTGATTTTTGTTTTTTAATTTATTGAATAATTGGTTTTGCTTATTCTTTTAGGTGACACCGTTTTCATTAAGCCCATTGATGCTTCTGCCCAATTCAAAAATGCCACATATCTGTGTGAGGCTATAGAGGAGGTGATAGCTGATGTGGGGGAAGAGAATGTAGTGCAAGTGGTGACAGATAATGCAGCAAATTATGTTGTTGCTGGTAGATTATTGATGGAGAGGCACCCTACTATATTTTGGACTCCATGTGCCGCCCATTGCATTGACCTCATGACGGAGGATCTTGGCAAGCTCCCATGGATCAAAACATGTGTGGATGTAGGTAGAAACATTTGCAAATGTATATACAATCACACATGGGTGCTTAACCTTATGAGGCAATACACGGGGTTGAGGGAGTTGTCTCGTCCTGGCATCACTAGGTTTGCAACTAATTTCATCACGTTGCAATCCTTGATTCGGTCAAAGGCAACTTTAAGGCGGATGTTTGTTGGTGAGGAGTGGTCTTCCTCATCATTTTCTACAAGCGCTGCAGGGATTGGTGTGGCTGATTGCATTTTTGATGAGCAAGGGTTTTGGACACCAGTGGAGGAGATTGTGAAGGTAAAATTTAATTCTTTATTATGTTTTAATTTTTAATCATATCTTTTATTTGTTTATTTTCATTCACACTTATTTGTGAAACATGTTTGCACTTTGCAATTTATTGAGCCCTTGCTAGTTCTCCTACGAGTTGCAGATGGGGAGAAGCCCGCACTGGGCTACATATATGAGGGCATGGATAGAGCCAAAGAGGCCATTAGATCAGTCTATGGTGGAGTTGAGGATAAGTATTGTCCCATTTGGGAGATCATTGATAGGAGATGGCAAAACCAACTTCATAGGCCCATCCATGCAGCCGCATGTTTCCTAAATCCGGCCTTCCAATTTCGCCGTGATATCCGTGGAGATAGAGAAATTCTTAGTGGGCTCTACTCGATGATAGAGCGGATGTTGCCCGTTGTTACTACACAGATAGTGCAGGAGATAGATGCCTTCAGTAAGGCACAAGGAGACTTCTTTGCACGTCAAATGACCAAAGACAGTAGGACAACATTACTACCAGGTAAAAATATATTTAAGGGCATAATTGTCATCTTTTTATATTGTATTTTATTATTCAATGTTGAACTTGAAACTTGAAAGGAGATTGATTTTGTTTCTTTTTCTCATCTCAGATAGCTGGTGGAGGTTGTTTGGTTCTGATACACGGAACCTACAAAATATTGCCATTCGTCTATTGAGCCAGCCATGCAGTTCATCTGGTTGTGAGCACAATTGGAGTATGTTTGAGCACATACACTCCAAGAAGCGCAATAGATTGACAGTGGAGAGGATGAATGACTTGGTCTATGTTCATTACAACCTTCGGCTCAGATACAGGAAGCTTTTTGACCACGACAACACCCCGATCAATCTAGATGAGGTTGATCCACAGTCTGAGTGGACCACTGAGGCTACAAATGCAGTCTTTAGTGACGAGGACCTTGATTGGGTGGACCAGGCAGAGAGAGAGGCTGAGGTTGTAGCCATGGCTGAGGAGGAGGCTAGAGCACGAGGAGACATAGCTGTTGTTGGTGAGAGTGGCATGGAGACTCAGACAGAGGCAGAGACTATGGCTGCAGCTGCAACATCATCCAGGAGCGTTAGACGCCTTCGTAGGAAGGATGTTGGCTCCACTATGCCATAGAGTCATAGAGTCATAGCTATTGTTTTGATATTTCATATTTGTATGGAACATTTGATGTTATGGATTTCATATTCCATGACTTTTGTATACATTTGACTAGTTTTATAATTTATATATCTAAGTATGCTATTTCCTTCAGCAACGCAACTACAATTTGTGTACTTTATACTTATGTGATCGTTGTATACTTGTGTATGTGATCAAATTTGCTTTTATTTGTGTTGTATTCAATAAAGGGTGCTTGAAACAAGTTTTAAATCCTTAAAAATCTCTAAATTTCTAGGTTTTTTCAACTTTTTTTCATTTTGCCGAGTCTGCGTCGAGTCCGAATCCCGAGTCCCCGAGTCTCGAGTCGAGTCACCCTAGCCGAGTTTGAGCCGAGTCCGAGTCTTGTTACTATGATTTGGAGCCTAAGCTATTTCATATTGATAGACAAAGTGATTGTGAAATTATGGCAAGGCCTTTAGAAGCCATTGATAGGTTTGAACAAAGTTCAACAGTTGTGGCTCTAATTAGAGACCAATGTTGGAAATACAAGAGAGCAAATGGGATGTTTGGAATGCCAACATCCAAATTTGATATGGCATAAGATGATGTACTTGGCTATAGATGGTGGATGACCTATGGAGCACAAACTCTTGAACTACAACACTTTGCCATTCAAATATTAAATCAGGGAGCAAGTTCATCAGCTTGTGAGAATTGGAGTTGTTTTGACCACATCCATTCCAAAAAGAGGAACAAGTTGTTTGAAAAGGTGAGAAATTTTGTCTACATTCGCAGAAATTTAAAATTGTTCATGAACAAATCAGCAAATGACTCCACACATTCTTCACAACAACAAATTTCATAAGACATAGCAGTGCCAATTGCAAATGAGCTCGACTTTTTTGATAATGATTTGGGTAGTGATACTAATGGTGATGCTACATCATCTCAGCCAAGTGCTCTTGATGACTTGGAGCTTTTTTGAAGTTCCAAAATCTTGACTATTGATTGTACATTTTTGACAAAAAACATCTTCACAATTGTGATTTCACATGTTTCTTATGGTTTATATTTTATAAATGTGCCATATTTTTATGATGATTTCAAACAATGTTAAACTATTTTGATAATTTTGTTGGTACATTACTTATATTTAATTTTTTTTTTATAGAAGGTGTAATGCCCCCTTCTCAGTAGTGATCAGTGTAGTTGGTCATTAGCCTATCTTGAAGGCTCGTAGGCTAGTTGGAAGCAGAAATTAGGGTTTCTTATTTTCTAGGAGGATATTTTGGCAGTTTTGGACGCTTGCATGTTGGAGTTTTGCAGTTTGGATTCTGAATTCCTTTTGGGTTTTCAAAGAGCTTTGCAATGGTGTGACATGGAATTGAAACAACTAACTTTTTCGGACTTACTATTTTTAGTAAGTTGCGATGGTTGCTTAGAATATGGTTAAAATGCCTTTGGAGACACTATTTTTAGCAGTATGCTATTTATAGTAAGTACTATTTTTAGTAGTGCTATTTTTAGTAGGTTTTCAACAATTCAATTCAGAGACTATTTTAGGCAGGTCAGTTTGAGCAGTTTGGTCTCCCGCACTCTTGGAGCTCATTTTGATAAATTCAGTATTTTGGTTGAATTTATATTTTAAGTGAATTTTTGGCCAAGGCTTGGAGGATGCCTAGTTTGATGAGATAATGTTTAAGTGAAAAAATATTTCAAATGCTAAAGTGGATGACTTCTTGAGAAGGTAATATTCAAGTCCTTAATAATGTATTTTTCACTTGATATAGTGGGACGCCAAACTTGTGAAATATTTGCAATTTTAATAAAGTTATCTCTTCTCATGCTTTGGACACCAAGTTTAGGAGGCAAATGAAGTTTGAATGAAATGCAAATGCAGTTTGATGAAGGTGAATGTGAATTTGAGTTGGGCACCCTAATTGGAGGGAGTTGAATTTGTATTTGTGGGAGAAAAGGTTATAAATAAGAGTGTTGGGCTTCATTGTTTGTATCCATTGAAAATTATAACGAAGTGTTGCCGAAATTGCTACTCACTCGCTTCGAGGAAAGCATACCTCCTAGCAAAACTTAGTTTCATGCTTGCAAGATAGCACCTAGCTAAGCCTTGGATTGTTCTTTATACTGAAGAACAAATTGAGCTTAATAGAGATGTTTACTATGGATGTTTTCTAAAGTTTGGTGTGTTTCTCAGTCTTTTTATGTTGTTGGTTTGTGCTAGTTGTAGCACGTTTTGGTTTGTAGCTCATGGAGTGATTTTTTGATGATTCTTGGTATTGAGCCAAAGAATGAGTTTATCTTGGGTGCCTTATCATGTTAAGTTTCAGATTTTTTTAATGGTGTTGTTGATTTTATATGCTGGTCACCCTTCTCCTAGAGGGTCGTACTTTGTCTTTTGGTGCCTTGGGAAGCGTGCTCACTCATTCAGAACTGTTTGGTGATGTTTGTTGGTCTGAAGCTGGTTGCTCTTCTCCTTGGAGCTGTTTGCATTTGATCTCATATCATTCGGAGGAGTCTTCATTGAGTTATGAGCATTTTGGTGTGATTTATGCTTGCTGGTTTTTCTATGCCAATTTTTCATTTCAGATTTTTAGAAGTTCAGATTTTGGCATATTTTCCATAGTTGATTAGTTTGTGAAGTTTTGGAGATCATCTAATATCATTTTGTAGTGGATTGGGCAGCTAATACTCTTTGTAACTTGTAGATTATTCTCATTGTAAGGCTGAAATCAATAGTATTGATTCAGTCACTTATATTTTTGCACTTTACTTTGTAATTCTCACTCTTAGTGGAAGGGACAGGCCTCGCCGTCCATTTCTTTTAGCATTTACTTTCTTTTATTGCCTGGTGAACAAGCAGAAGGGGTCGGCAAGCCGCCCATACTTTACTTTCAGTACTTCATAATTCATCGTCATGCCGATCAGCTAAGCTATCAAAATACTCTCGTTGAATAAGTGGTCAAGTTGCATATGCATTTCTTTTGATCGGTTGAGCCGTCAGTCTTTGTACTCTCCAACAATTTCAATTTTACATGCTAACGATCCCCTTTCTACCGTATGCTCTCACCTTGCCCACATTGGAATCTGGGTGATTAGAAAGTGAAAGGGTTCCTTTCAGTTGGTTATTTGGATTTGCTAATGCTAGTAAGTGAAGTTGTTGTGAAAAAATTGAAAAAAATTGTGAGGGGATATTTCACAAGGTGAATTTAATATCATTTTTAAAATTTTTTTTTTACCCTTGCCGAATTTCATCTGAAATTTATTGGTGTCGAATTTGAATTTGAATTCGTACCTTGTGACATAGGTTATAACCATCACATTTTCAAGACAAGTTGCCTTCTTAGATGCTTAGTAAATCACTACAATCTCACTATATTATATACATAGGTAAAGTTTTTAAGAGTTTAAGAATGTTAAAGGCATTCAAGGCCTTAGAAGTTTAAGAATGGTAAAGTTCAAGGCATTCAAGGCCTTAGAAGAGAATGAAACTAGGCTAAGAATCAAATGCTAAGATCTAATAGAGGAGGAGAGTTCACTTTAAATGAATTTGGAGAATTCTATGAACAACATGGAATAAAAAGACAATATTCAGCTGCAAGGACTCCACAATAAAATGGAGTTCTTGAGAGAAAGAACTGTTCAAGGAATGACAAGAACTTTGTTAAATGAGTCCAAGATATTAGACACTTTTTGGAGAGAAGTGGTTCACATGACAATCTACATTTTGAACTGAGCACTAATTAGGGTAAACAATAGCAAAACACCACATGACTTATGGAAGGGAAGGCCATCAATAGTAAAGTATTTCTAGGTATTTGGAAGCAAATGTTGTATAAGAAGAGATGAAGAAGATTTAGGAAAATTTTACTCAAGGTCCAATGAAGGTATTTTCCTTGGTCTGTTCAAGGAGCAAAGCCTACAAGTGTTACAATAAGAGGTTGCACAAAATTGTTGAAAGCACAAATGCGAGAGTGGATGAAGAAAGGTATCAAAAGGAAATAGCACAAGAAGTTGATTGTCAAAAGGAAGATATTGGTAAAGAAGAGGAATTAGAGGAAGAAATTGAAAATGAAGAAGTTGAGCAAAGAGACACAAAGACACCATCAAAGGCACCCTCTAAGACAACATCTAGATTTGTTCAAAGGAATCATCCAAAAGAATTAATTCTTGGCGACAACGATACACAAATTCAGACGAGAAGGAGATTTGTCAGCACATTCGAACATGCAAACTTGTCCTTGCTCTCCAAAATAGAACCGAAGAATTTTACAGATGCAAGTGAAGACAAGCATGGGATAAAGGCTATGGAAGAGGAGTTGGATCAAATTGGGAAGAATGAAACTTGGGAGCTTGTTCCAAGACCTAAGAATAAGAATGTAATTGGCACTAAGTGGGTTATTCAGGAACAAGTTGAATGAGGATGGCCAAGTTGTGAGAAACAAGGAAAGATTAGTATGTAAGGGATATGCTCAAGTCAAAATAATTTATTTCGAAGAAACTTTTGCCCCTATTGCTCGTATGGAGGCTATAAGGATGTTTTTAGCATTTGCTTGCTTCAAGAATTTCAAAGCCTATCAAATGGATGTCAAGTTAGCGTTTCTAAATGGGAACTTGGAGGAAGAAGTGTATATTGAACAGCCAGAAAGGTTTCTCCTATTAGAGAATGAGGATTATGTATGCATGCTAAAGAAGGCACTTTATGGGTTGAAACAAGCCCCAAAGCTTGGTACTCAAGATTGGACAAGTATCTACAACAACGAAATTTCAAAAAGGTTATTGTTGACAACAATCTATACATTAAAATTGGAGGTGATCATCAATTGATTGTTGTAGTTTATGTGGATGACATTATTTTTGGAGGTAGCAGTGATAAGATGTGTCAAGAGTTTGCCATGAACATGTAGGAGTTTGAAATGTCTATGTTTGGTGAGTTGTCCTTCCTTGGCTTGCAAATTTCTCAATCAAATAAGGGATACTGTAATGTTCCCCTTTTAGCAGTGATCCTATCAGTTGCTGATCAGCCTATTCCAGAGTCCTGTAGGCTCGTTGAGGTGAATCAAAGGGTTCCAGTTTTGGAGGTTTTGTGGTCTTTCCTCAGCATTTTCTATTTATAGTAAATACTATTTTTGGCAGTTAGCATTTGTCAGTCTTCAGCTCATCATGTCCTTTGGAGCAGTTATTCAGAGTTAAGCTTTGGCCTTTGGAAAATATTATTTTGATGAAATTCTTCATTTAAAAGGCAAATTGTTCTAATTTTAAGTTGACCCCTTGGCCTAAGGTGATAACTTAAAGTTGTGTTAAAAGGGGGACTTGAAGGGAGATGCCTTCATGGAGGAATTTAATGTTTTTTATTAAATTACCTCTTGTCTTAAAATGCAGGCCATTTTGAGAGGTTTAATTCTTTTTTGAAAAGGTAAAATGTGAGATGGCGTTTGGCGTACCATCTGAGGGAATTGAACAGTCATCCCTTTCTCTTTAAAAGTGTGGCCTTGCTCCAACATTTGTATATCATGTTTATGCTGAACTTATGTTGTCGAAATGACTACTCATTTTGCACTTCGAGGAATGCTGACCTCCTAGAACCTTTCTCAATTTCGTGTTTGCAAGATAACACCTAATTGAATTATTGCTGCTTCTCAATCAGACTAGTAGATAGAGTTCAAAGATGAATTTTTGGAGTGTTTTACCAGTTTTGCAATTGCTATTTTGCACACAGTTGAAAGTCGAATTCACTCACAACTGAGTGTATCATTTTTGTTTTGTTTTGGGCATTTGGCCAATTCATTCCTAAGGTCTAGGCGACCATCTTCACCAATTTTCAGATTTTAATTTGGAGTGTGGATTTTTAATTAGCAAAATCGCCCCTCAAGGAGGGTCGTACCTTTTTGTATGCATTGGGATTTGTGTCATTAATTATTGCTGGAGTTTTGGAGCCGTTTCTTCATCTCAACAGGGGCGCCTATCTTCTAGTTGATCATTGCACTTGGTTTCACGCAATTCGGAGGTATTTTGGTTGAGTTATGAGCATTTGATGATTTTCTGTAGTTGCTGATTTATCATTTCCAGAATTGCAGATTTCTTAAATAGAGTTAATTCATTTGCTGTTTCCATCTTTCTTCTCCTTTTCTCATTATGTTCTAACATGGAAACATTGTATAACTTGGTGCTTGAAAAAATGGTGAAAAACATTGTAATTTGCAGCTTTCTTATTTGTACAAACTGTTAACAGTAGTACTGTTTCAGTTTTAACATTGCTGCATTATCTATTTAATTTCACATTAAGCACCCTTGGATGGTATACCGCCAGTGAGGATAAATTGAATTGTAATCTCTTTCATACCCACTTTCAAGTGGTGAATCCCCACTCTTCAGTGGATGCCTGTCGCAGCAGAAGAAGTATTTTAAATTGTAATCTTTTCCCCCCACTGTTTGGTGGTAGCGTGGAAAGTTCCTTTGGTTGGTTATCTGCCTTTATTACATTTCAATTCAGCAATAGTACTCCACCATATGTTAGCACCTCACCTGTCAAAGGATCTTGAGTGCACATTCTTGGTGTCGAGTTTAATCTCTCTCTTTTAGTGTAATCATTGTAATATTTGATTCAGTAGATCTTAGGGATCCTCTGATCATATGCCTGCCCCTCCTCCTTAAGTGGTTTTAGGGCGCATTCCTGGTTAGAGTTCTTTCATGCACGTTTTGGGTTATGCTAACCTTAACGGGTGCTTGGTTACATTGTAAATGTTCATTTAAACATCAAAAAAATCGAGAGAGTATATTTCAGATACTTATTTCACAAACTAAGTATATTAAGGAGATGTTGAATAAATTCAAGATGGAGGATTGCAATCCTGTGAGTACACCCATGGTTACAAGTTGCAAATTGAGTAAGTATGATGAATCCTCTAAGGCTATCAAACTCTATAGAAGTCCATGATTGGGAGTTTATTATATGTGACAATTACAAGGCTTGACATTATGCAAGCAAATGGTTTGGTGGCATGGTTCTAGGCAACACCAAAATAAACTCATGTGCAAGCAGTTAAAAGAATATTCAAATATCTAAAGGCACTATGGATTTTGGGTTGTGGTATTTAAGAGGTGAAGATTTCACCTTAACAACATATACGGATTTAGATTGGGTCGAGAGAGTTGATGACATAAAGAGTACAAGTGGAGGAGCATTCTTCCTTGGTAATAGTCTGGTATCTTGGTTGATTAAAAAACATGCTTCAGTTTCTTTATCCATAGTAGAGGCATAATACATAGCAGCAACAACTTGTTGCACATAGGTTCTCTGGATGAAACAAACATTGAAGGACATAAAGGTTGAATTTGATCAGTCCATTTCTATATTCTATGATAAGACAAGTGCAATAAATATCATTTCTTAAGAGAACAAGTGGCCAATCAACAAGTGAAGTTGGAGTATATTGCTACACAAGAATAGATTTTGGACATTTTCACAAAGCCCCTTCCTAAAGAGACTTTTGAGTAGCTCAAATGGAAATCGGGAGTGATATCACTCTCATCCAATCATTAACTTCTTTAGAAGAAGCATGTGTTTAGGGGGAGCTATTCATTGCCTCATCTTTTAGCCCTAGAAAGCCTTTTCCATTGATGTCAAAGGGGGAGGAGTAGAGTAAGGGGGAGTATTTCAGTCAGGGGAGATGTGTGTTCTTGTTGCACTCACATATTATTTCTTTACAGGGTTGCCATCAATGACAAACGAGGAGATTGTTAGAATTATTGTCGTTGATGTTAAAGGCGTATTATGATAAATTCATTATTGTCATTAGTACTCATTACAATTATTCCGAGGCAGATTTATCGTCTCAAGGAAGCAATTAAATAAAATAAATAAAATTCTTTTTTGTATTGGCCGACTTCCCTAATGCGGCACCCTTCCTGGTAATGCCTTTAAAAATTAAATTAAATTATTTTTTAATTCCTTCGGCCGGCCCTCTCATAGTGGCACCCATTTCCTTGTAAAATAAAATATTAAATAAATTCATAATTTAAAGGGGCCGACCCCTTTTGGAGTTGCCCAAATTAGAGATGAAAAGGCATGTATAAAGGCAAGAGTTACATCCATTGGAAAAGACATATCCTTACATGAAGTCACCCCCTTTAAAGAAGATATAAGAGTGAGTTTGTGGAGTGTTTTTGAGAGAAACAAATTATTGAATATCTTTCCTATTCAGGCAGATCAAGGAGCAGATCTAAATCAGATCTATAAGAAAATTTGAAGGATGTTATGAGCAGATTTGAAGAATATTTTTATGGCAGATTTTTTGAAGATTATAACAGATTTGTAGGAGATTATAGAGCAGAAATATAGCAGATTTGAGAGCCAAAGTATAACTGATTTTTGTGAAGACATCAAGGTAGATTCATGAAGCATATTGAAGTAGCAATTCACATCATATTCATTTGGAGGTTGGTGCCTCTCATTAGAAGAGATTGGTGTCTCTTATTGGGTTGGTGCTCAGTTTTGGGGATTGGTGTCTCTATTGGGTTGGTGCCTATGAAGTTTGTAAGAGAAGTTGAATATAAGCAATATTTTGCCATGGTTTTTTTCTTGAAAGGGTTTCCATGTGAAATCTTGTGTTTATTATGTGTGTGCATCTTGTGTGATTACTTTATTGCGGTTATTAAAGTTTTAATAAGTAAAAGGCTGTCTTATATTGATTCAACCCCTCTCTCAGTATAAGTGTGTGTGCTCATCAAAAGGGCATTTATTAGAGTCGATTTCAAGAAGAGGAGCCTTGACTAGGTTATTATTGTAGGGTGACTATTCGTCTCCCTCAACAAACTCCAAGCTCATCTTCCCTTTCTTGCTAACTCCTTGGATTCTCCCTTGGAAACATAAGAGACATCAAACTTGGTGCCCAAAATGATTTTCCCTTCAAAACTAATAGTCACCTTCATAAACACCAATGGACACTCCTTTCCAAGTGCCCCCACTTGAGGAGTTAATGAATATTAGCTACAAATAATTAATTTTTGTTGTCAGTGAACCCCTTCATCCCTTATAAATACATTTACAAAGTATAGGTGGTAAATTATCACACCAATAACATCCAAGGTCCCTAGAGACACCTTGACAAGGATGTTGGAACCATAAACGACAAGATTTACAAGGTTGATGACACCTTAATCCTAACAATTGGACTCATCAAACATGTTGGACCTTCAAGCAGCCTCAGAATGGGCCATCTCATACAAATATATGCATACTAGAATTACGGTGATTCCAAAATAAATGGAGCCCAACCACCAAAGATTGACTAAAATTAGATTTTGATGGTGCTTTCACCTCCAAAACAGGCAAAGCAGGTATGGCTTGGCTAGTCAAAAAAATACAGAAGGAAAATGCATAATTGCATGTCAAACTTTCATTTGCAAGCAAACTAATCATATGTCTGAATTCCAAGCTCTAAGTGAATGTCTTCTCATAGCAAAAATATGAAAGTAATCAAATTGATAATTTGAAGGAAACTCCAGCCTGATAATTCAATTAATCAGCATCAAGCAAGAGTATAACGGACCCCAAATTGGAAGATGGGGATCATAGGTCTTTATTACCTTTTGCATGTTTGCAAATACTTTGTTGAAATTTTTCCTGTTTGTGATTATGCAATCCCGTAGATGTTATTCATTTCATATTTTAGCGCTTAACTATACTGTTTCTGCTCTTCTGTATTTTCTTACTTACCAATAAGCATTTTTGTTCCATGGTGGTTATTTCTCATGTGGCTATAATCAGTCCAATATTTGATTATTTTTAGGATAAAAATCAGTTTTTTGCCATTGTGCAATGTGACAGACATACAGATTATGGTTGCACGTGTAATGTTTCTTTGATTTTCTGTGTCATAATTTTTAATTACAGAACCCTTACCAAAATGTGTAGAGCATTTTGCTTTTTTACACAAAATGTGAAGTGCTTCCTAAATTATTTATACAACCAATTGTACTAGACAGATATTTTCTTGAGGTCAAGCTGAGCAAGAGCAGAGTTTTGGTTTTCAATGGAGTGATAGCATACAGTTTTACGAAAGTGAGTTTGAAACATTGTGTATGACATCTTTTTGTGCATTATCAACAGATTTGCCAATGCCCTGTTTCTTTGTCTCGACTTGAAGTGTTGAACTTAGCTGGAAATCGCTTGACAGATGCCTCTGCTCGCCATCTCTCCACCATTATTGAAGACTGCAAAGGTAAAGAATTTTTTTTCATTTCCATTGTTTATATCACAAACAGAAGCCATTGTTTCTTCTTTGTAAGCACATAACTTTGGGATTCCTTAGTCATTTTTGCAAATTATAAAGCACAAAAAACTGGTTATCTCATATTTCTGCAGCAAGTTTTATAGAGAACATAGAATAATATGTTGGTTCACTCCTTATTTTCTAGCTTTGGCAATATTGAATTTGGAGGGTTGCTCTCTCACCAGCAGAACGATTCATAGGATTTCCAATGCATTACCTTTGGAGTCTGGACTTGTGAAACTATCAATTGGTAAATATTACTTTTGTATTCTTTTCAAAATTTTAATTCAGATTGAAGTTTTAAAATCTTTTTCTTTAATTTTGCATTTAAATTCCTGATGAAAGGGGTAAGTTTTTATTTTTATTTTTTATATTAGTGCATTTCTTGATGCTGAAGTAAACTTCCAGTGCATGATTGTTCTTCAAGTGCATTTCTAGTGTATCTGTTTTTGGGCTTAAAATACTTTTCTTCTTGATCTAATTATTTCTCTTGAACCTTTCACAACTTATTGAAAGTATTAGACAAGTCTTTTGGGAACAAAGTTTATATTGATTGTAGCTTGTATCCACATATTCCAAATGACATTGTTATACCAGTCATCTAGTTGCTAGTACTAATAATTGTGAAGATGGCCTCAGTGAATTTAAAATGCTTGGCAATCCTGCAGGTAAAAATCCCATTTATGGAAATTGCATATCAGATCTGCTAAAGAAGCTGTCTAAGTTGGAAAGGTATCTTGATGTTTAATATAATGCAATGTTTACAGGTGATAAAGCATAAGCTGTAGGTTCAAGTCAGATCTTTACATGATAAATTTATTCAGACAAATGTTTCATTTTACCATTTGCATGTGCAAATGCATGTGTTATAGCTTTTCAGATCTTGACTTGACAAATGTGGAGTTGAATAAAAATTCAATCGATAGCCTTTGTCACCTTCTTCAAACATCATCTAGTATTGCTTCACTGGTGATTCAAGGCACAAACATTGGAATGGTGAGACAAACATTTTTTATTTGACAAGGGAAAATAACTGGTAAAGAATTAGGCTTCTTATATTGCTGAATTTAGTGCTGTCTTGCAGGATGGAGCTTTGAAATTAAGTGAAGCCTTGGCAGAGCGAGTAATGGCAGTTACGGTGCTTGATATGTCTTTTTGTGGGATTGGTCTTCATGGGGAAGAAAAGCTTTTCAGTGACTTCATTTTACATGAAGGCCTCCTTCAGTTGAATTTGAGTGGGAATCCACTTGGGAAAAGTGTTAGTCTTTTTTTTACTTTCCTTTACAATTCAGGCAATATTTCCTTCTCTAATTATTGCTTTCTCAAAAAATTTAACTGAATATTTTTCTTTGAGTATATGCCTTCTAAATATCTTACCAAACCTTTGAGGATATGCAAATATGTATATGGGGAAGGTGTTATTAGCCTATTTTGTTCCCATAGGCTAGTTTGGAGAATCAAGAAGGAAATATTTTAAATTAATTAAATTAACTGGCCTTAGGCTGCTGGCGACTTTGTTTAATTAATGGTTTTAAAGTGACTTAAGTTAAAAAGCAGAAACAAAATAAAGTCACTTTATGGGGCCAATAGGTTATTATTTTAATAAAGGTGAATTTAAAATTATAATTTCTTGAAAATTCTACTGGGAGATATAAAAGTGAAATGAAGGAGCTCATTTGAACATCTTGGATATTTTGTTTCTCTCATTTGCAAAGTTTGGACTGCAAGTTCAACTTCAAGCCCTAGAGGTATTTGGCTTCAGAGATGAAAGATTTTTTCCTAGTCAAATTTATTGTGAATTCACTCAGGATTCACGGTTATGCTTAAATGGAGAAACAAGGATTTTATTTACAGTTTCTGGCTATGGATTTCCGAGTACAAATTTATTGGGGTTGCATGCAAAATAATAAATCTGTATATTCAATGTGTGTGAGTGAAGAAGAAATAGAATTTATAGTGCTGTGTGTGCTGTGCAGAAAAGAATTGAAAATATTATATTTTTCTTATATACAAGCTAAGTCACCCCAGCCGTACCCCTTTTTGAATTCCTAAAGGGCTGAACATTTCTTAAATACCACATCAAAGGGGAATCAAAGCACTTTTGCTAAGGTATTAAGCACTCCAATATCTAGTGTTACCCAAGGAATGCCTAAGACAGCTGCAGCAAAGAATGAAGTCAGCACAACATTTATATTAGCTATCGTACCGCTAGTCTAATCTGCAATTTCATGCACAAGGGTGCCATATCATTCCAAGGAGGTGCTATTTAACTTCTAAGGAAATTGTAACCATTGAAAGATTGCTGATTGTATTGCTAAATAATCTCCAAGTCAGAAACAGTAATATTTAATTTAATTAAATTTGAGTGGCATTTCTGAAAGACCTCTTATATATATATTTATATGTTATTGGATGCATGTAATACTCAATACTTTAGTTAAAGAAAATTGTTATTAGCATGTAGATTTGGAAACAGTAGTTCTATGATGGTCATTTATGACAATTTGCCAAAACAATATTGAATTACAATATCAAACTAGCTGAATGCAAACTGTTTGACAAAATGCTTACATTGTAAAACTGTGTGGAAAAATTGCAAAAATCAGTTTAAAATTTTTGTCCAGCATATTATAGAAAAGATGCTCAAGTTATTGTTAATGGAAATTTTTTGGGTCTACTAATTTTTCAGCAAGACCTAAAAGCTGCCAACTTGAAAAACATAGTGCTTTTTTTCCACTCAAAAGCACCAAGAACTAGTCATTTTTCTTCTTTTTGTGTCTTTGACACTTAGGTTATCAGGATACATATACATAAATTTGTAAGAACACCCCCTAATTTTTTTATTTTTATTTTTCCAAATATGAAGTCAACTTAGCCAAACAGTGAATGACAATAGGGAACCACAAGATACCGATTTTATAAACTATTAAATCATTGGATTACAAAATCAGAGCTTACAACATCATAGGCAGCCATAAACCAATTCCAAATAACACACAACCACCCCAAACTGTTCACAATAATGCAATACCTCAAAATGGACTATTGAAAGGCATGTTGCAAGTCTGTGGGAAGCCTGGAAACACTCTACAGAAGACTGAAAGAGGGAAATAACTCTGTACTAGCTCTTCAAGGCCCCAAACACACATCCATTGATCCAAACTGGTGGACAACTTGTTGGCATTACAATTCGCACCTCTCGAGTGCGTATTGGCAACAAACAACTATGCACAGTGCGTAATGACTGCTCTTCAAATTAGGAGGGGAAGCTCCCACTTTTGCTGATATGCGTGAAAAAGTAAATGATCTAAATCCTATCTTTTTGACTCAGCTGGAAGAGGCACAAGGTTAAGAAAACCAATACATTGCAGCTAAGGTTTTTCTTTGGTTTTGTAGATCTTAACTACAACTAACTTAATGCTTTAATCTATCCTATTTCCTCAAGAGAAATAGAGTATGAGGACTTAGGAGCGAGGAATGTTTAGACGATAAACTTTACAATAGGATTCCCAATGAGTTAAAATACTTTATCCGAGGTGTAGGCTGAATAAAGGTTATTGAGAACAACAACAAACGGTAAACTAGTATCCAAGATTCCCAAGGAGGTAAAATACTCTATCCGAGGTGTAGGCTGAAAGTAGTTTATTGAAAACAAACACTAAACGGCAAGCTCGATCACAAGATTCCCAAGGAGGTAAAATACTCTATCTGAGGTGTAGGCTGCAAAGAAGATTACTAGAAACGACATCAAACGATAATCTTCATCTCTAAATTCCCAAGGAGGTTAAATATGCTATCCGAGGTGTAGATATGAAACAAGATCATTAATCACAAATATAACCTAGGACA
Organism: Sequoiadendron giganteum; assembly: GCA_007115665.2. NCBI lineage: Eukaryota > Viridiplantae > Streptophyta > Pinopsida > Cupressales > Cupressaceae > Sequoiadendron > Sequoiadendron giganteum. The sequence continues at coordinate 633,341,644 of CM021107.1, forward strand.
ACAAATTGTATGAAGGACCTATCACACAAATAAACAGTGTTCCTCGGGGGTGTGTCCCCCCGGGAAAAACCACCCGTTTTCGAGACGGGGACGTTTTCGAGACTGGGACGTTTTCGAGACGAGGAGACGCTTAGGAAACGTCCCTCCACCGTCTCCTCACCGTCCCCCCGAAGTCTCCTCCTGGAGGGAGACGTTTCTGCATGGGAGACTCCAAGGAAACTTTTGGGAGACTTCTGGGAGACTTCTAGGAAACTTCTAGGAGACTTCTGGGAGACTTCCAGACATCCCCTCCACCCAAGGAAACTCCAAGGAAACTTTTGGGAGACTTCTAGAGGCATCAGGTCATTAGCTTGGAGCCATTTATACTATTAGTATTTACTATTTTGTACTCTGTTTTTGAAGTTTGAACATTGATGATTCAGTGATACTTGATTGTAATTATGATTCATGAATCATGATTATGAAACTCAAATTATGAAACATCTAGTTCTTGTTGCATTTTCCAATGTCTACTTTCATTTTGATTTTCAATGTTCAGTGGTTCACTAGTTCAATGAAATGATATATCATTGCAATGTATTATTGTGTTTAAACTTTTAAGTTTTAAGTTTTGTTTTCATGTGTTAACTTTACTTATTCATTAGGCTTCTACAGTTATATAATTATATTGTTATACATCTTTTTATAACTAATTTTTCAAGTACTATATGTATTTCAGCGCCGCCCCCCCGCCACCCCCCGTCGTCGTCCCCTCGTTGTCCCCAAACTTAGGCCCCTCGTCTCCCATCTCGGAAACGCGTCCCCTGTCGTCCCCCTGTCCCCGTCCTTGAAACTCTGTGGAACACTGCAAATAAACGATCAACCGGCATTATATTGAACAAAGATGAACCATTACAAGTAACATTACACGGCAAGGCGGCTCAACAATTTGTTTATTACTAATAAAATTTCAAGGTGAACCAATATTGAGAATAGGAATATTGTTGGCAACGCAACAACTCTCTATCAAAATGAAAAGTTCGTGAACAGATACAAAAACAACAATACTACAGGCAAAGTAGGCTCAACATGTATGCTATCACACAAAAGTTAATTACAAATCACGCTTTGACTTTGTTTGGCCCATCATTGATAATCAATTGGAGACATTTCCTCAATGGGCCCCCCTCAGTCAAATTGATGCTTGGAGTATTGCTTGGCCTGATATCATGCTTCAGTTATGTGCCTACGCCGCAAAATTCCAAAATTTCAAGTGTGAGAGTGTTCTATTTTAGTTTTTTTCCCTAGTTGGGTTTTTAGATTTCTCTCAGCATGTCTTCCATTTTCATGTGACAAAGTTTGAAATTGCTTTGGTAACTTTCTACCTCTACCATCCACTTCTCATAAAAAAAATAGAAATAAAAATTCTAAAAAATAAAAAGTTGTGTTTTTTGTGCTAATCTCCTAAATGCATGAAATAAAAATGCAAAAAGCATTTTTTTTTCTAAAAATAAAGAGTTTGATCTCTAGGCCTCACAAAAAGTTCTTGTCTTGAATATTGAATCTTCTAAACTTAAAGTGATAACTTTATGCTTGGAAGATGATCCTCATATATTATTTTGTTGCAATGTGTTGGAGAATGTTTGTTTTAGCCTCAATTCTTATTGCATGTGCCTAGTATTTGCCATCGTAGTTTTCTTTGAACTTCATCCTTTCTTTCTTCTGTTGGTGGTGAATTTGAACTCTTTGCTAAGATTCATAGCTTGATAATATTTGTGACGAGCAACCTACATACATTATTAGTAGACCAAAACAAACCAGAACTTAAGGACTTGACCACTTTGATGGGAAAGATAACATAGATGACATTTATGTGACAAGAATGCCATGACATTTGGCTATAGATATTATTATATACAGTTTTTTAGAAGTAGCAATTCAGGTACCAATAGTGGTTTTTCCTAGGGATCATAGGACATACTTGAGCGATATGAGAGCTATAGAATCTTTTGAAATTATATAGGTCAGTGTCTTATCAATGGGCAATATAGTCAAGCCTAATAAGTAATAACCAACATCTAAAACAAGCACACCTAAAATGAAACAATAAGCAAACACTTACAAAGTGGGGAATTTTTTTGCAACATCACAAACACATGGAAATGACAACATAACCTGCCTACTTTCTTATGGATAGAAGGAAACACATAACTAAGTGAAACTGTTTATAGGTTGGGAAAAGTAACAATGCTTTTGTTTGAGGTGGGTTTATAACTACGACTCATAATTTGAAAACCTTTGCAAATTGCTCATGAATATCCTAGGTTCAAACAAATAGGAATGGTTATGCAATTGAAATTTAAGCACAAACTGATTGATGATCATTGGTTTTGGATGATCCTCTTCCATACTAAAAAACCTCTTGAGCTTGTGAAGATATTTTGCCTCCTATTCAAGAAATTTCACTAGATCTTGCAATTGGAGCACATCTATGGGAACAATGATCTTCACATATTTGATTTGATCCTTATCACCTGCCCCTTGCACATATTCAACCTTGAACTCAATCACACTATCATTTTCTAGTATCTCACTTTGTCATCCTTCATTCCATAGTGTTGGTCTTTGGGTAACTATATTTTCTGTTGATCTTTGCAACTCTTTGGTGCTGCCCTTGAAATTGTTGAGCTTTAAATTTCTGTTGGAACTATATTTTCATGTTGGTGATATCAGTAGCCACTTTTTGTAACAAAGGCTCAACAAGACTTGAAAGCATGGGCCTAATGGTATCTTTTCTAATTTCTCTTCTAGTGATCATGTTGTCCTTGAGCTTGATTGCTCATGTTTGGGCTTCTTCTAGTTTGTCCACTTTTCTCGTTTTAAGAAAGAAGGCTATCCTTGAAGGTAAAGTATTGATAAAACAAGATAGAAGGATGTAAGGTGAGGGCCTCAATCTTATGCAAATTCTTTCATTAAGGTGGTTGAATCGTGGTATGAACTTCGTCATATGTTCATTGTGATTTTTCTTTACATTTGAGAGTTGAGAAAAAAAAAATGATCATCTTCTGTTGGTTTGAAGTGAGAAATTTAGCATACGTAGTCTCCCAATTAGTGATGCAACTTTGAGTCAAGTGATGGAACCAATTTTTTATTGCTCCAACCAAACTTTGACAAAAACTTTGATTGCAACATCTTCATGAGAAACCCCCAATATGCTACAAGTGGTAGTAAATGCTAGGATATGCTCATTGAGATATTGAGTGCTATCATATGAAATTCTGGAAAATTCTTTCTCAATCCTAGAGGAAAGTCATGGTCAACTACAAGTGCCAAAGGACCAATGAGGGCTCACCACAGCAATAAAAGTGGAGATGGATTTTTGTTATTGTGAACATCATTAACTATTGCTCGAGATGGTTCCTTTTGTTTACCTGGATTTTTTGGATTTGATGGTAACAGTTCAAGAATACTCCTACTGATGCAGACTAATATGAAAGTATGCTGCAAGTACAGATTGGTATGGAGGAATTTGTAAGTGTCATAGTTTGAAAAAATATGATTTGGAATGTGTATGTTGTTACAATAGTCTGGAAGGTAATAATGTAGTGAGTATAGTTATTACTTATCGGTATAGTCTGAAATAATCATGATTTGTTGGTGTACCATGTTGGCACTGTAACATAGATTTGACAGACTTGAAATTGCTATAACAGTCAGATAAAAGATTGAATTGCAGGTACAATTGCTGCCACAGAAGGATTTTGCAGGTCAGTTCAAGATGGTAGTGATAATTTGTAGGTATAATTGTCGTAGAAGCAATTTGGCAAGTGTGAAACTGTTGTGGTAGTGACAATTTGCAGGTACACTTGTAGCAGCAATTTAGCAAATGTGAAACTGTTGTGGCATTGATAATTTGCAGTTATACTTGCTATAGCAGCAATTTGGCAAGGTTACAGTTATTGTGGCAGTGATAATTTGTAGGTACAATTGCTATAGCAGCAATTTGTTAAATGGTAAACTTCTGTAGCAGTGATAATCTACAGGTATAGTCGCTGTAGTATCAATCTGGCAAGGGTACAATCACTGTGATTGCAGTACAGTTGTAGCAGCAATTTGGCAAGTGTGAAACTACTGTAGTTGTGATAATTTGTAGGCACAGTTGCTGTAGTAGTCAATGGAGCACATGGAAGATGAAGGAAATTGCTGGTAATTGGTGAAAACTGATGGAAAACCAGCTGAAAAACCTAGTGTTTCGTCTTAGCTACTCTGCAATGGCACTGAAAGTTAATTCTCTAACACTATTTCTTTGGTGTGCTTGTGTTGGATGGCACTGAAACTTGTCCGTCACTTCAGCAATTTTGGGGATAGATGGAAAAGATCTTTCGCTTGATGATGCTTGTTGATAATCTAGGAAGATAAATTCAGTAGGACTTACTTTCCTTCTTCCCCTTGTTTAAAATTTTAGATCTAGGATTGATCAATTCCACGTTGCATGAGGTAAGATGGGTCTTCTCACTACAAGGTCAATTTTTTGTTCATCTAAGATGGTAGTAGTAGCTCTCTAATGTGTGGGATTCTTCTTTTGATCAAATGCAAAACGCTTTAAGTTGTCCATAATATCTTCCTCATCTAGTTCAATGAAATTTAAATTAGGTTGCAAAACTAGAGCTTGAAGGGTTTTGAGAGTCATTAATGTGAGATTTGAAAAACATAGCAACAAGTACCTGACAGTTTGCACAATTTTATTTTGGTGTTTTAATTTTCACTTTTGCGTTAACACAAAATAAAATAGTGTATGAAAAAAAATTCTCTCTTCGAAATTGTAGGGGAAACTCCCTGATTTAATCTACTCCAAAGTTTAAAACAAAAATAAATGTGGTAGCATTGTACAATCTTTTCTTTGGGTTTTGCATAAGAATGAAATGAGTAAGCAAATTTGACATACCTGTTTTGATCTTTAGACATTAGAGAACTTCTATTCTCATTTAATGGATTTCTTCAATTTATAATTTGGTAAAACATTACCATCCAAAGATTAAAATAGAGATCTTTGGAGTTGTATCAACAATCAATTTGATCTTGAATAAAATATAACACATGGAAATAACAACATCTAGACGAAGAACGGATGAAACAATTGAATTATTAATTATCACAAAGAATTCAAAGCTACTTCATAGATCTGAGCATTCATGTCACATAGAATTAACATAGGTCTTCTTATTAATTGGATTTTTCTATGGATCTTTTTATTAATTGGATTCTTCCTTGAACGATTACAACATTTGGAATTGGGCTTGAATGGAATTCTTGGCAGCATAAGCAAGCTTCAACTTCACATTTGTTAGACAAAGACACTTAACAATTTAATTGACCTCAAGCTCTAATGACAATCTCCACAACATATGTTTGGTGACAACTCTTACAACTTTGTATGTGTAAATGACACATATTTATACTTTTCTAGTTGGATCATCTTGAAACTTACAAAAATAATAAAAATAATTTGCTTTGAAAGCAATTCTATCTTCATCCTCTGAAAATAATATTAAATATTACACTCTTGCCATTAATGTTTCTCATCTTATACATCCATCTAAATAAAGGGCTCCAATATTTTGGTTGTTGCTTTAATTGATCTTCAATTTTGGCTTAGGCGTCACTTTGAATGAAGAGCTCAGATTCATCACTTTTTTTCCTTTATAATTTATTTCATTTTATTTGATGTCCATCTCTCACTTGGGCCCATATACTAATTTGGGTGCTACTTGGGCTTTGTTCCCACTTCATTTTGGTATGAAAAATATGCTATTTTGGTGCTTGATTGATTTTAGCTCCCATTTGCTTTTTGGTGAAAGTTCTGGTTCATCATTGACGATTATTGCACTACTCACAACTTTGAATTTCTTTTAACTTTGTTTCATTTTTTTTTTGGACACCAATTTTAATAGAAGTGTTATTTCTCGTTGCTTTTCATCTATCTAAATTCTATTTTCACACGACATATATTAAAACTGCTCTAGAAACTTCCTACCTCCACCATCCGCTGCTTTTCACCAAAAAGGTGGACAAAACAAAAAGTTATCTTTCGAAAAATAGAAAGTTGTGATTTTTGTGCTTATCTCCATTATTTGGGACATTAAAAAAGCAAAAAGAAATTTTTTTTCTAAAAAAAGCAAAAAGTAGTTCTTTTCTAAAAAAATAGAGTGTAAAAATTGAAAGTTTGATCTTTGGGCCTCATTGAAACTTCTTGTCTTGAATATTGGACCTTTTGTAGTGACAACTTTATGCTTGGAAGGCAATGTCTTGGAAGACAGTCCTCATATATGTTTGTCTCAATTTACCAAAGAAGATTTTTCTTAGCCTCAACCCTTCTTGCTTGTGTTTCATATCTACCATCATAGTCTTTCTTTGAACTTCACCCTTTCTTCCCTCTGCTAGTGTTGGAGCTTAAGCGTCTTTTAGGACTCATAGCTTGATAATCTTCATGATGAGCAATTTGCATACATTGTTAGTAGACCAAGACAGACCAACACCTAAGAAATTAACCACTTTGATAGGAAAAATTAACATAGTTGACATCGATGTGACATTTGGCTACATATATGATTAAGCACAGTTTTTTATGGGTAGCAAATTTGAGTACTAATACATGTCATAAAATGCAATACACCTGGCACAAAATGTCAAAACAAAGTGGGACACCCTTTTCCAAGAGGGCTTACAAATAATTAATAAATGGTAATTAAATTCATTGTTAAGATTCCAAGGTGTATGACATACCTATCCCAACACTCATGAATGATCACATGAGCTTGAAATCCTGATTAGCCAATCACAACAATGCAAGGGAAATCAATTAATGCAAACCCTAAAGTGTTCAGCCGAAACATAAACTAAAGTTGGCTCCTGCCAACAATAACGTTCTGACTGTCTTGAAACATCTTCCTTCTTGATATCGACTCAAACTGACCCTTAACGGATCAGGTATACAGTCCATAAGAGGTGTTAAACATGCAAGTATATGATGCATGACTAACACACCACAACTTGATTAGGTAGGGTATGTGTGCCATATTTATAGGAAACAAATAAAAGTCTCCACACGACATGTTTGATGTTGCAGTCATGGAAGGATTTAGTTGTCTAACCAATAACAAGCAAGCCATTTCTTCTTCAAACTTGTTGGTCTGAGTTTTACTCCCGTGAATATGTGTTTCTAGTAAGAAACTCTGCAATTATCATAATTGTAGAAGTCTGTGCAATAGTTACATCTCTTTTCTTTTGAATTGTGTCTCCTTTATCCTAAGCTCAACATACTCACTTTACATCAATTTTGATAATTCTGTTAAAAGGATGTTTGAATTCCACACATGAAATATTGGGTGCTATTTAGTTACAAAGCTATGATACAAATTATTAAGGGTATATTTTCATTTGGTAATGATGATAACTGGGTTTTTCAATCTATGAGAAATATATTTGCATATTGAAGAGTGCAGAAGATACATATCCAAAAGAAATCATTTCCTATCAATCTTTTCTACTTCTGTGAGGTAAAGTTTCTAATGAAGCACTGGTTTACTTCCATTTACGGTATATGCCAGTCTGCAATTAGTGAATGTGCAATATTTCATAAAATAAAATATTGAGCAGACATTATTGAAGAGCAGAATGAAACTAATAAAAAGACATTAAAATTACAAATCTGACATTTGTTGTGACAAGATCGTCACCATTGACCTGTCAATGTGAGCATAATATCGATGTATTGATGCTAAGTTTTATTTGTTGCAACACTTGGAGTCCACTTTTAAGAGTGTTTACTTTGTATTCCTGTACGCCACTATTTTTTTATTATACAGACCTGCAAGTTTTTGTATGCATTACTGTATTTTGATCCCATCCAAACTTGGCTTGCATTGGATCAGGGGGTCAATGCTTTTGGATATCTTCTTGGAAATGCAAAATGCCATTTGAAGTGTCTGATGATAAACCAATGCAGCCTTGGTCAAACTGGCGTTCTCAAAATCATCAAGGCATTGTTAGGTAAATCTTTGATACTCCATTGAATACAATGTTTTATTTCTGTGGTTCAGTTAATTTGGGAATACACTTCAAATACGTGAGTATCATTTTGCAGAGAACCATTCACTACAAGAACTTGGTCTTGCTGGAAATACAATTGTTGGGGATGATACCATCTTTAACGTTGTTGGTGGAGCTGATAGGACAAGCACAGCTTGCTGTGGTGAAGAAGTTGTGACTCCCAAGAACAATCATGGAGAGTATTCAGAAATTAGAACGAGAGACAAGTCAATACAAATTGAAATCCCAGTTGTCATGGAATGTGTGGAATTTCTGGATTGTGCGAATAACAATGAGTGCTGCAATCCAGATGGCCAGATGTGCCACTCAATCCATACAGAGTTCAATTGTAATGGTACCGAAGCTTGCACAAGGGATAAAATTGTAAGCATTGAGCGACACTCTCAACAAACTTATAAGAAGTATGGCAGAAACCATAATAAGTATGATGTGGCAGACAGTGAGGATGAGGGAGGACCAGAAGGTGCCAATTGCTCTTCCCTTGAGGAGGATTGTGCAAGCTCGTCACGTTCGTTGGGGCTTCTCCGGGGCAGGTCTCATCAATTTCTGGATTTCCAGTCAAACAAAAGTGCCTCACCAAAAGGAGAGACCAAAACAAACGGAATTCCACTAACAGAGTATGGATCTGAGCTCTTCTCAGCAATTTTTATGGCAAAATACCTTCAGCTATTGGACCTGAGTGATAATTTACTTACTTCAGAAATAGTAGAGCAAATTTATGTTGCGTGGTCATCAAATACAAGAGCTGGTACTCCAGTGAAGCACTGTGACAATCAAATTGTTCACTTTAGTGTGGAAGGCAGACAATGCTGTGGCCTAAGAAAATGCTGTCAGAGCCCTTGTTGAAGCTTTTTGTCGACTCTGATTAAGTTAATGTATAGTACTACTAGTCATATTTGATAACAGTTTTGTGTAGATATTTTATCCATGTCCTACTTAATGTCAATGGCAATGGAAAAGGTTTTATCTGTCAATTCACTTGCGTGCCTGGATTTGAAAGCTCTTCAACCTTTGAATCTCTTTAAGAGTGTTTTATCATTCCAATTTGAGCCACACAAGCAAGGGATATCTCTCCATTATATTTTTGTGTAAACTACTAAGGAAGTTTGCAATTTTCTGTGGCCATGCTGATCTTATCCAGTCAAATATTTTTTGTTATGAACACCGGTTTCTGATTGTGAACATTGTACATTTTTAGTTCTTGATGGAGAACTATAGCAATCATGCATGCATATTGTGAATTAATATGTGCACTTTCCAACCAATAAGAACTACTGGCTTTTGTGTATAAAGCTCTGCTGCAATGTTCAAAGTGTAAAGATGGCAATTTTTTAATAAATAATATTTAGAAAATAATTTATGCTCATAACTGGCAGATTTAGAGTTTTATGACACCCATCACATTGGCTGGCATTTAGGGTCTTATGACACTCATCACATTGTTTGAGGTTTTTAAAATTTTAAGATGAAGATTATGCTTTCTTTCTGCCATGCATAATAAGTATAAAACTGACAGTCCCACGAGTGTACTGGGTGAGAAGTGCTGCAGGCTGCAGGCTTGTGTGTACATGCTCATGAATGTACCACCTCTTCTGCAGCTGCTTACTCAACTGTAAGCAATTTGTTGTCTCAAAATTTTTTCCTTAATTTTTAAGATGAAGCTTATGCTTTCTTTCTGCCATGCATATTAAGTATAACTGACAGTCCCATGAGTGTACTGTGTGGGAAGCGCTTCAGGCTGCAGGCTTGTGTGTAGATGCTCATGAATGTACCACCTCTTCTGCAGCTGCTTACTCAACTGTAAGCAATTTGTTGTCTCAAAAGTTTTTCCTTTTTTACATGTAAAATGTGTCCTTAATCTAGGTTGCCGAATGGGTATGGGTACGCGGGTATGATATGTGGATACAGCAAAAAATTTTGGGGGGTTGGGTAGGAATCCGTACGCCCGTACAAAAATATAATAAACTAGCAATTGCACCTTAGTGTGCAATGGGTACGCCGAATAGGTGTGGAAGGTCAATTAGGGAAAATTTTGGTGTTTTTTTGCATTTATTTGTGAAGTACATGCGATCAATTGGCAGGTCATTTATCAAATGATTTTGTTTGTGCAATAAAGGTCTCAATAAAAAATGATAGCTTCAATTCAACTATGCATTGACTTACAAAGATTCAAACACGACTGAACCAAAACCTTTTGAATTAGGAAGATATTCAAAGTCCATTATCAACAAGATCAAGGACACAATACACACCCAGACCCACCATATTCACAATATTATTGGCTAGAGGCATAACTAGGCATGGACAACAAAAATACAAAATACAACCACTAGTGTTTTAAACACCAATATATTGGTGAGTTCTTGGATAATATAAAGATATGGAAATTGATCATGCTTACTATTTATGTTGGCCTCTATAATGATTATCCTTGGCACAAAGGAAATCCCTAAATAATGGTATATATATATAGCTTGAAGACCATCAAGAGTGAGCCCTACACTATGATCACATTTTATTTATGGTAGAGATCAATGATTATTATAATGCTACAAAATAATACTCTAGATCACTGATCTACATAAAGCCACATAATCTCAAGATGCATAATTAGAATCACTTTAAAAGGCTAAGACAATAATAATAGGGTATATCATAGCTAACACCATCTCTAAGAAATGAGAATTTTTTTAACATGTTATGTAGAAGAAAGGACCCATTGGAGAAGACATGTGGCACCATTGATAAGCCGCCATGTGAGTGGCTCAAATATCTCAAAATAATTATGTTTGTAAGAGGGGTCTAGAAGGACCAATAGGAGACTAATGCAATGAGGACAAACACCACAATGGATGTGCCCCATGGGGATATCAAGCATTGTAATTAAGAGATGAAGGTTGATTCGTTTGATGAATATTTATGACCTTCACTAAAATGGAATGATATTATATGGCCTACACATAGAACTTGAAGAAAAATGCACATTAATAATTTTAATTGTTGAGGCTAGTATATGTGTTACTAATTGGAAGATTTCATACATCTTCACCATGTCACCCATGCATACATGATAGAAAACCAAGCCACAGAGGGAGAGTTGAGCTTACTAAAATTGCCACACGTGTCATATAGTGTGTAGTAACTTCCTACAAGTTTAGAAATCCAACCACATAAATGAGAGCTTAGGCATACCACCATTGAAGGTGACTTCTAGCAAGCAACCATTCACTATTGAGTCCATATAGCACATAAAGGAAGACCAAGTGCCTATAATATTTAATTTTTGGGGCCCACTAGTGATGTCACCATGGTGACATGTGGCACCAAGTGAATGTCCAACATAAACTACCACAAAGAACTAAGTTGTCACTAGTGCACATGTAGATCAATAAGTATGTACCATGCATAACAAAATGGCATCTCTAAAATGAGATGGAGTGGTCATTGAAAAAGAGGTATACATGTTGAGCATGTCCAAGGATGATTAATGTTGCATGTACAAGGAGGGGTAGGTCTGATGGTTTACACACACTCCACAAAGTTGAGTTACACACAAACAAATTAGCTATTTTGCATTATGAATGAGGAGAAAACATTTGGAGCCAAGAGGTGAAACTTGGTGAGCAGTTAGCAATTACTTTGCATTTAGATCTTGGATAAAAAATTACGAGGATTATAAAATTAAATGAGACATTTGGACCTCCATAGAGTAAAGTGGGTGGGGGATTGAAGGTGCATATGCAATTTTATAATTTTAAGGGAGGGCAGAAAGTCTACATGGGAGGAGTGAAAGGCAACGTGGTGGAAATGGAACATAAATAAATAATTTCATGAAAGGGAAATAATTAATTCATTAGGATTCTGAGGTTGGGGAGCAATTGATAATATTTACAAATAAGGTACAAAATTCTAATTGTATGATGGGAAATGCATAATGTTGATAAAGTAAAGTAGATTACTACAAATGTAAGCTCTTCAACATTAGATTAAGCATTATGAAATTATGTGGAAGTATATAACAACAAATACAAATAAACAAATCATTAGAATATGACACATAACACCAAATGTGCATGGAGAAACCCTTGTGGGAAAATAACTTGACTGTCAAAGAGAGACTCAAGTATGTACTAATCATTTGAAACAAGAGTACATAAACACCACACTTCTCTCTTCAATTTGATAGCACCTATGCAACTATAATAACCCAAAATTCATAGAATAATGGGACAAGAAATCTTCATATGGTTTTGCGAAACTCTGGTTTCATTCAAAAACCCATGCACCACATGGAGTGCATCTTCCAATAATAGGAAATGTCAACAAGGAAAATATTTCAATAATTGAAGTCACATGGGAACAACTCCCAAAAATGGCATCTTGATTCCTCCACTAATAAGCATGCCCACCTACTAAATGCAAAGATGCTTCACCTTCTCTTAGTGCCTAGTATAGGGAAAGTTGTGTAAATGCATTCAACTTCTAATCACCACCATCATGCTCCCCCTCCTTCATGATTGCTATTACAAATTATATTTAGTTCAATTGAAAGAATAATGAAATAACATTAGACACACCACATTAATGGTCCCTAACCCATTTCCATTCACTTAATGTATGGGCAAAAAACATAAATAAAATATGGAATATCATAAAAACTAAGGAGGAATCAATAAAATATTATGAACAATGATTTAAGGTTCTGAACAAGTCTAATAGTTGTTCTAAGGGGTGTATCTAGAAAACCAAAAGCAATTGACAACTTTTCACTATGATGGCAGAGAAATAATTTTTTCCCCTCCCTTTCCACACCACTAAGTAAGTGACTTGCATCTCAAAAATAGCTTGCTAACTTCATCTCCCAAGCCAAATTCTCCAACTTTGCATAGATTTACTGTGACTTCCTACACAAGAAGCACATACCATCTTATGGCCTTCAATCCAACTTCATCTGGGGAGCTTTTTAATTCCTTATCTTTCATCAATCCCTTTACCATTTGCTCACACGACCCGCTCACTTCTACATAGATGTTTGAAAAAAGAACATTAATCACATCTTTTTAAGATCCAAATAAAAAAATAACGTTGCTGTAAATACTCCTAAACCTATATTCATATGGAATCTGCAGGCAACAAGAAAACATATCACACATCCACCCCAAATTTAACTGGCATCTTGATGATAAAGTTGAGTGTGTCCTCAAGATAGACATGTATACAGACCCACACATCCAATGGAATGCAATACAACAACCGTAGAAAATATGGTCTTGGTTACCCATGTGATTGAAGTATGTACAACTCGCATTCACTAAACCTGCATGGTTGCATGCACATATAACACAAGCAAAGCTTATGGTGTCAGGACATGTTCCAAAGTGCTTCATTAATTCAAATATTTTGACAACATCCTTGTAAAATTCATCCCACAAACATTGCATTCCCTAAGACTACATTTCTTTGAGGCGTTTTTGTCATACAATTTACGTGCCTTGTTTATGCTTCCACATTTTCCATTTTCCATATATGCCTACTCGAGCATTCCCAACGATAATATCTGACCAAAGCCCTCCTTCCATTAAGCTCTATACATCTGACAAAGTCCTTGCCCTTTATCCTTTGGTTGATTGAATACCTTGTTCCAAAGCTCCCATTTTGGCACACGCAAGGAGGATGTGGCAAAGGTTGTGGCGTTTGGCTTTACACCTGCCAATTGCATTTTCTTGAAAGTTTATGAAGCCTTTTCAACAAATCCATTTTGCATATATGTTGCAATCATGGCATTCCATGAGACCACATTTATTTGGGGTATTCTGTCAAACAGTTCATGTGCCTTGTCTATGCTTCCACATTTTGTATAGATGTCTACCAAGCCAGTTGCAGCTACAACATCTGATAAAATTCCTTTCCTTTATCCTCTGGTGGTTGTCCATACCCCATTCCAAAGCTCCCATTTTGGCACAGTCAAGGAGGATGATGGCAAAGATTGCAGAGTCTGGGTTTACACCCACCAATGACATTCGACTGAAAGTTTCTAAATCCTTTTCAACGAATGCGTTTTGTGCATACCATGCAATTTTAGCATTCAACGAGACCATGCTTATTTGAGGTATCATGTCAAACATGTCTCTTGTCTATGATTCCAAATTTTGCAAACATGTCTACCGGAGCATTTCCAAGAGTGAAGATGGACGTCCATACCCTGTTACAAAGCTCCCATTTTGGCATAGGCCGTGAGAAGGTGTGCAAATGAAGTCTGTTAGGCGTAGAAACCTGTTTGTTGCATATGGGGATATACGAGCGAGAGAAAAAGGTTTAAAAACTTTGCACAAGATTAACAGGGAACGACAACGGAGATGAGATAAAAGCAAACCGACAATGACGAACGGTAACCTTGATCTCCGTGTATTGCCTGCCAGCTATGCTTCACTGTATCCCACGTCTCTTTTGGTCAATATTTGTATGGATGGATGAGATCAGTCTCAGCATCTCCTGACCCTCTTTCTTTGTTGATGGCAAGAATCAGATTAGTTCATTTCAAATTGGATACGCCTTCGGCATAAAATATTCAAATATATATATATAAAATGCAACCTCGAATTACAATTAAGTAGTAATTTAAAATTGTTAAAAGAAGTTTGATTAAATTAATTAATTAAATAATAAGCTTATTATCTAAAATTCTAAATTCTAAATCTAAACAATAAATTATAATTTTTTTTAATTATATAATTATAATATATGAATATTATATTTTAAAAATTATATATATTATTAATAATTTAATTATATAAGACTAAGTAAAATAATAAATTGTATATATTATGAAATTAGAAATATGAAAAATTAATATTTTTAAATTATGTATATTAATTATTATAAATTTATATATTATTAAATATTAAATATTTATATATTATTAAATATGTAAAAATTATATATATTATGAAATATTTAATATGGAAATATTTTTAAAATTATAAAAAATATAATTATATTATGAAATACCTAAAAGTTAAAACATTAAAAGTTTAGCTTTAAACTAAAAAATAAAAATAAAAATATAGTGTTTTTTGTTTTCTAAAAAAATCTTAAAAACAAGGAATACAAAATTAAGAAAAATGAAAAATGAAAAAAATGCTACGTCTTTGTCCCTGTCGCACGCTCAGTTGCACGTTTTCCTGTTGTAGGGTCAAATGAAATATTATCTGTGCAGGGTCAGGAGATTTTCGCAGTCGAAACAAAATGCTCACAGCCGAAAGTGAAACAAAACAGTCACGCGAAATCCGCATTGAAGTCGGCAGATTTTCGCCCTAAATTCATGTTTTTTTTAATGAAAAAGGCTAAACGAAGTTTGAAAATGATAAAAAACGTGAAAGAATTGCCATCAGGGAAAAAAATGAATCTTGTGCGATTCCACAACGATTCGTACCAGATTTCGTTTTCGAAACGATTCGTACCTGGAGTCGTCGCCCTGAGACCAGTGATTCGGTAACTTAGCTTTTAATATCATCGTTCTCGCACAATATTCAGCTACTTTCTTTCCAGGTAAATTGTTTATTTACTGTTAGCTTTTAGCTTCTTCACCGTTTCTTCTAATTAGCATAAGTTAGCAGTTAAATAAGGGATGAAGAATTCTGCAGCTTGTTAGAATACAAAACTAGAAAAACATTTAATCTCCTCCTTACATTTCTGTGTCTGGGAATAAATTATTAGGGGCTCTTTCCTCATTGATAAAATAACCATTGGAAAAATCACCAACAACAAATAGGTAGAAAATAGTACCCAAGAAAATCAACAGCACAAAATTACCCTCTAGAACCACTGTTATTTCAAAATTGAAAAAAAAGAAAAAATTGAATCTACTCTTAAAACATGGGTCAATGAGTTTGACTCGTAAAACTACACGGTTGAATCCTGATAGCAATATCACAATTTGAGACATTGTGGTAAATACCTCTTACATTTCAATTGATGACCCAAAGGGGTTCTATAATGAATGGTTCATAAGGCACAACACTTGTTGAAGGTTTTGCAAATGGGTTGTGTTGTACTCCAAATTAAAAATTTCGCTACACTTAGGCATTTTGAAGAAATGAGTCAAAATATTGTTAAATCTATCAAAAAAGTCAAAATTCGGATTTGCATGTCTTGCATGGGGGTCA
This sequence comes from Sequoiadendron giganteum, assembly GCA_007115665.2. Taxonomy (NCBI): domain Eukaryota; kingdom Viridiplantae; phylum Streptophyta; class Pinopsida; order Cupressales; family Cupressaceae; genus Sequoiadendron; species Sequoiadendron giganteum. The sequence goes on from CM021107.1 coordinate 633,357,897, forward strand.
AAAACTTAAAATTTTCAAAATTTGACAATCTGGGTCAGTTCAGAACAATCAAACCTACAAAACCTAGATTTCAATTTTTCGTCCTTAAATTTTAGGAAAAAATATATTTTTAGCAATTTTCTAAAAATATAAACTTTTTTTGGGTTTCTTAAGAAACAAATACTTGTAAAATTTTCTAAAAATAGAAAATCTCTAAAAATACAAACTTTGGCTTCTAGGGTTGAGACTGATTTTGATTGGCTTAAGATACTTCCTCGTCGGGCTGGTGTAGTCAGAATCACAAAAATATTAGTTTTACCCTACTAGGTCTATTCTGCTTTTTCAAAAGCTTTTTCGGGAGATCCAAGGTCATCAATGGAGGTCAGTCAACTACCAGGTGTTTGGAGACTTCAGGTGCCCCAAACAAGAAGAGGCACCCAAACTTTCATGCCTTCGAATATTTTTCTGTTTTCGACAGCCGAGACAAGGAAGGCACGCCAAACGAGGGAAGAAGTTGAAAATGCTAAAAATTGGCTAAGTCTACTCAACATGGGCGCCCCTGAAGAAGAAATGCGCCCATCTTTTTGAAGGATCAGATGATGGAGTCGGAGGTTGGCTTTCCCAAGCAACCTTCTTCAGTTTCTCGTCAGCTTCACAGTGGATGTCTTTGTCAGCTCATACGATCATGCAATCATCTGAAATCTCAAATCAAACAAGGGCCATGGCGAGAGGTGTTTTGAACTCTAATGGTAAAAAATGATAAAATTGGTTGTCTGGTAAATCTAGGCGCCCTAGAAGGAGAAGGGTGCCCAAGTTTTTGAGGTGTTAAATGAGTAAATTTGCAAAACATGCCTCTAACGTAGCTTCGCCAGACTTGGTCAAGCTTTCTAATGCAATCATCAACACGTCTGTCGGAGCTGGCAGTCATCAGATATCGAAGGTTGAACAAAGGAGAAAAGTGAGTAAAACGACAAATGTCAGAAGCAACAGTGAAAAACTTAGAATAAAAACTCTCTAGAGAAGATGGGCACCTAGGGTTTAGAGCTTTTAAATGTCAATTTCCGGAGATGAAGTATTCAGGAGACTCCTTCCAGAATCTTCTTAGCTATCTAGTGAATCCGTTAGCCAGTCAATTTGATCAGTACAATGCCCAAAATCATGAATTCATTTGAAGGTCAGAAGACAAGCAAAGTTTGAAGATCATAAAAATGGTTAACACTGGAGAAAGTGGGTGCCCTTGGTGGAGATAGGCACTCGACAATTTGAAGGGTCAAACGAAGTTTTTGTCAGAAGATGTCTCTAGAACAATGTCGACAGATTCGATTAGGCTCCGTGATGAAACGTTCAGCTCGTCCGCCGGATCAATCTGGAAGTCGGGAGTGTAATGTCCCCTTCTTGAGCATGATCTTTCCAGTTGATCGTTGGCCTATTCCGGAGACCCGTAGGCTTGTCGGAAGGTAAAATTAGGGTTTCTTGTTTTGAAGGATGCTCTTGCTTGAGGTTGGTTGATTCAATGGCGGATTCTTTCTGGGTTTTCAGAGAGCTTCGCAGTGATATGTTTTCCTGGTGTTCTGAGCATTTTTCAGGAATTTATTATTGTTAGTAAATTCTATTTTTGGCAGTGGTGCTATTGGCTTTGGCACGACCGGCTTTCTACTTCAGGTAGATCAGTTGGCTTACTCATTTTTGGCTTTGGGGCATAACTGGAGAGATAAGTCGAATTATTTTAGTTAAGTCATGTTTTAATGTTATATTTTAACATTGACCCCTTGGCCTAACAACTTCACTTTAAGTTGTTTTTAAAAGATGTTCTTTATGGGTGGGCGCCTCATTGAGGAAATTAATTATATTAAAAGAATTAATCCAAGCTTAAGTTGGGCGCCAACTTCAAGGAAGAGATAAAGTTTATAGTAAAAGTCAATTATTGCTTGGAAAAGTGGGATGCCATCTATTGGAGGATTAGGGTTTGACTCAAAAAAGAAGATTAGGGTTTCGAGAAGAGTCATCTGGAAATTATAAAAGGAAGCCATTGGTTCTCATTTCAGCATCTTTTGTCTACAGGAATGTTATGCTGCCGGATTGGTTGTGGGATTGCTTCGAGGAATGTAAGCCTCCTAGCTTGGTATTGCTTCTCGCTTGAAAGATAGCGACTAGTGGTGAGGTAGTTTAGGGTTGAGTGATCTGTAGTGGATTTCTGCATTGTAATCATTGCGTGGTTTTGTAGATCAGCTTATTTGCATATTAGTGAGATTCTGGAGTTGCATTTTCATTACAGCAGATTGTCATTTTTATTCATAAGTCAAAAAATACAAAAAAGAATCATTTTGGGTATTGTCTAATCTCTTTGTTTGGTAGGGGCAACCCTTCTCCCAAAGTTATAGATTTTTTAATGAAGGCTATGATTTTTAAAGGCAAATCGCCCCTCTTGCTGGGTCGTACCATCTCTGTTTGCCTTGGGATTTGTGCATAAATTAAATAGAAACTTTGGGGTCTGTTTTGTGTTCCAATCTTGGGCGCCTTCATCATTAGGGTCTTTTGCTTTTCGTTTCACGTCATTGGGATGAGTTGTGAGAGAGATATGTCCATTTTAGTGTGATCTCAGGTTGCTGGTTTTACAGGTAAAGGTGCAGATCTGAATCGACCAGAGTCTTAAATCTGGTACTTGAGAGAAGAAATCAATCTCGACATTTCCATTAAGCAAGGAGAATTCTTATTTATATGCTCGTTGAATTATTCTAACTCCATGCTCTTGGCAGGCGAATTCTCTATCATATTGTAAGCTAACAGTAGTACTGGCAGCAGTTCTTTAATCTGGTTTAATCATGATTTATAATGCTCATCTTTACATTACGTAACTGCAATTGTATTTTCTTTATCTCCGCCCTATGGTAGCTCCTTTCCCACTCGGGGTCAGAAAGCACATTCTGGTTGTTAAGTTACTTTCAGCATTCTTGCTTATTTCCCTTAATGGCATTGCAATTCATAGCACCTCCGTCATATGGTAGCTCCCATTCCATCTTGGTTTGGAAAGCACATTCTTGACGTTGAGTTAATTCAGCATCTTTAGCATCTCCGTCATATGGTAGCTCCCACTCTGTCTCGGTTTGGAAAGCACATGCTTGACGTCGAGTTATTTCAGCATCGTTTGGTTTAGACCTAACCTTAACGGGTGCGTATTGTTTGTAACTTGCAATTGAAAAAACGAAAAAATTTGGCTTGGTATATTTCAGTGGTATCAGAGTCACGTTTCCTACCATCCTGTGAAACAAACTGTCTATGAGTGACAGAGAAAAGAGATACGTAGCAAGGGAAGACAAAAAGGCTGCAAATCAGTTTCAGTTCTATCAGGCTCTAGAAGGTCAGACAACTTCAAAGGTCTTGAGGGCTCATTGGGAGTCTTCTCAGGAAACAGAAATGGTAGATAATGAGAGGACATCGGGTGGTCACAGAGAAGATAGTGGGAAGGGAAGGGAAAGATTGGTAAGTCCAGGGAAGAGATTTGAGAGGAAGATGGATGCCTTAATGGATATGGTATCTCTCATGATGGGGAAAGTGGGCCAGAACACAACTCCACAAAGCAATCCAGGATATAGAGGAGAACACAGTGCCACCAACCAGCATGATGGACATGCTGCTCAGCCTGCTTCAAACCACACATACATTTCTTCCAGGCCATTCAAACCCACCTTCTTGGCACCAGTAAACACTCAACCTGATCCAAAAGAAAATACTTCATTTGTTGAACAGTTGAGACTCGGCCGTGCTGAGTATGATTCTCTACTTGATGAAATTAAGATGGATATGTCATATAATGATTTTATGGGTCATAAAAGGAAGAACAGAGGACAAGGAAGACAATATGAACAAAGAAAAACAACAATACATGGGGATTTGCATCAAGCTGTCAACAAGGTGATGCTTCCACACTTTGACGGGAGTGACAACAGCTTAGCCAGAGCTTGGATACAGAAGTTAGATAATTATCTAGCTCTTAGACCCATGGCGGAAGAGGAGGCGATTAAGTTCACTACGCTACACCTTGATGGGGTGGCGCACGAGTGGTGGTACCATGGCCTAGTCACCTTGGGTCATCGGTCTATTACTACCTATGATGAGTTCACCAATAGGCTCATAGAGAGATTTGAGAAAAAAGACCCTGAAATACATTTAAGAGAATTGGCACAACTTAGGCAATATGGCACAGTTGATGCCTATATAGCTGAGTTTCAGAGACTCTCAATCATGGTCATAGGAATCATTGAAAGGCGTTTGGTGATCCTATTCGGTGAAGGATTGATGGAGCCACTCAAGGGTTGGATTAAAGCTTTTGATCCACCCTCCCTACAGGAGGCAATGAAGAAAGCAAGAAACATGGAGTGGGCTGCTCCTAAAGCTAAGTTTCAATCCAAGCCATCCTTTCACAGAGGGGATAAAGGGAAAAGACCTTTTCAAAAACCTCATTTAAAACCTCAGCATAAGGAGTTCAAACAGCATAACCCTCATGTCACAAGATGGGATCTAGAGACACTTAACGAACTCAGAAGAAAGGGGTTATGTTTCCGGTGTAGAGAAAAATGGTCTCAAGATCATGTTTGCCCAAAGGGAGCTAAAGTTAATCAGATTGAGTACTATTCAGCTAGTGAAAGTAATTTTGATTTTTCAAACCAGCAATCTGATTTTAATGATAGTGAAGTAGAAAGAGTTCCAGAAGAGTCTAAAGATGAAAAGGAAAGCGGAGGTATTTTGGCTCAACTTTCGAGCTTTCAAAGGAATGAATCCTTCAAAGTTCGAGGGATGATTAAGGGGCAGCAAATAGTTGCTTTGATTGACACCAGGGCAACACATAACTTCATTGATGAAGTTGTGGTGGCAAAGAAGGGACTGCAAACAGAAGAGTTTGAAGGCTTCAAGGTTATGGTTGCTGATGGGTTCCACTTCTCATGCACCAAGAAGATCTCAAACATGACTATGCAATTGGGAAACTATGAAGTCAAGGACGACTTCTATGTAGTCAGCATTGGAGATATGGATGTCGTTCTTGGCATTCAATGGCTGCGTTCACTTGGAGAGATCTCCTTAAATCTGCAAACTATGGAGCTCAAGTTTCAATTCGATGGGAAGAGGGTAGTACTCAGAGGAATGTCCAATGGGGGTCCTTGGATTGTGTCATTCAAGAGAATGGCAAAGCTGATTCGTCATGATCAAGCTGAGTGGGTTGCAGAATGTATGATTCTTCCTGATAGTCTGGTTGAAACTAAGAGAGACTATCCTCCAGATATTCAGTCTTTACTCACAAAAAAGAGCAAGGTATTTGCTGATTTACCTCCTGGACCACCTCCTGAACAGGGTTCAGAGCATGTCATAGAGCTCAAGGAAGGAGCTAAACCGGTTATTACAACTCCATATCGGTACCCTAAAAAGCAGAAGGATGAGATTGAGAAAAACATTCAGGAACTCTTAGAGATGGGTTTCATTCGCCCAAGCAAGAGTCCTTTCGCTTCAGCAGTTGTTCTGGTGAAAAAGAAGGATGGTACCATTCGCATGTGTGTGGACTATCGTGCTTTGAATCAAAGCACCATCAAGAACCGATACCCCATTCCGAGGATAGATGAGCTCATTGATGAGCTACATGGAGCCAAGTTCTTTTCAAAGATCGATTTGAGATCGGGCTACCACCAGATTCGAATGAGAGGATCTGATGTTGAGAAGACAACTTTCAGATGTCACTATGGCCACTTCGAGTTTCTAGTCATACCATTTGGGTTGACTAATGCTCCTGCTACCTTCCAGTCTTGTATGAACAAAGTCTTTCAGAAGCAGTTGAGGAGGTTTGTGTTGATATTTTTTGACGACATCCTAATTTTCAGCAAGACATGGGGAGAACATTTGAAGCACTTGGAGGAAGTGCTTAGCATCCTAGAATCTGAGAGCTTGTTTGCCAAAGAATCCAAATGTGATTTTGGAATGGAGGAGCTAATTTACCTTGGTCACATAATCAGTGCTGAGGGAGTAAAGGTTGATCCTGAAAAGATCAAAGCAGTTGTTGATTGGGCACCTCCTAAGAACTTGACTCATTTAAAAGGGTTCTTGGGTCTTTGTGGATTCTATAGAAGGTTTGTGAAAGGCTATTCACAGAATGCTGCTCCTCTTACTGACCTCACAAAAAAGGGGGCTTTTTGTTGGTTAGAAAAGGCTCAAACTATTTTTGATAAGTTTAAGAGGATGATGAGCTCTTGTCCGGTCCTGGCCATTCCAGATTTTTCCAAGCCTTTCGAGCTACAATGTGATGCATCTGACGAAGGAGTTGGGGCTGTTTTGATGCAAGACAAACATCCCATTGTGTTTGAGAGCAGAAAACTGAGAGGTGTTGAGAGGACCTACTCTATCTATGACAAGGAAATGCTTGCCATTATGCATGCATTAGCTAAGTTCAGACAGTATTTGGTGGGAAGCAAGTTTGTGGTCAAGACTGATCACAATAGTCTCAAGCATTTCATGCATTAGAAGGATCTGAACGAGAGACAACAAAAGTGGGTGAGTAAGCTTCAAGCTTACGATTTTGACATTGAGTATGTCAAGGGAAAAAACAACATTGTGGCAGATGCTCTATCTAGGAGACCCCATTTGAGCTCATTGTGTGAGCTTACTGCTGATTGGAAGGACATGTTGCTTGCTGATTATGCCAAAAATCCGTTTGCAACCAGCATCATTGAGGGTACTTTTCATGATGAAAGGTATAAGGTGATTGAAGGGCTGATACACTACAAGGGTAGAATCTTTTTGGTGGTTGATTCTAAGCTCAAAAAGAAGATTTTGTTGACTTTTCATGACATTCCGCTTGCTGGTCATCAAGGGTTCTTCAAGACGTATAGCCAGATCCGAGAAAGATTTTCTTGGAAAGGACTGAAAGGGGAAGTTCAACGCTACATTCAGGAGTGTCCCACTTGTCAAATGAACAAGAATGAGCATACTCTACCCGTTGGTCTGCTGCAACCTCTCCCTATTCCCAATCAAAAATGGGAAAGCATATCGATGGACTTCATCACGGGGTTTCCCAAGGTCCAAGGGAAGGACTGTATCTATGTTGTAGTAGATAGACTAACCAAATTTGCTCACTTCTTCGCCATTACCAGCTCTTTTACAGCAGCCCAAGTTGCAGATCTGTTTTTTCATGAGGTGTTTAGGTTACATGCGTTGCCAAAAAACATTGTGAGTGATAGGGACAACAAGTTCCTAAGCACTTTTTGGCAAGAGGTCTTTAGAATGAGTGCTACTGTGCTTACCCCGAGCACTAGTTATCACCCCCAAACAGACGGACAAACTGAAACAGTGAGCAAGTGGTTGGAAGGCTATTTGAGAAACTATGTTTCAGAGTAGCAAAGAGCATGGGTGAAGTGGCTTCATATAGGCGAGTACTGTTATAATTCTTCTTTCCACATGTCAATAAAGATGTCACCTTTCTTGGCTCTTTATGGTTATGAAGCCCCTAGCTTTGCTGATTTGGTGTTTGGTGATAGCAAAGCTCCTCAAGCCAAGGATTTGTTGCAGTAGAGTCAAGATATTATGAAATCATTGAAGAACAATTTGCAGATTGCACAGAATCAACAGAAGATGTATGCTGATCAGTGGCGTGTTGCGCGCTCTTTTGAGGTTGGGGATATGGTTTATCTCCGACTACAGCCTTACAGACAGTCTACTCTCAAGAAGAGTGGAGCTGAGAAGCTCAAACCCCGTTTCTATGGGCCGTTCAAGGTCATTAGAAAGGTGGGAGTAGTAGCTTATGAGTTGGAGCTACCGTCAAATAGTAGGGTACACAATGTCTTCCACGTGTCTCACCTCAAGAAGGCACTTGGACACAATGTTGTTGCTTCATCACAGTTGCCACCTTTGGATGAGGAAGGACAGTTGATTTTAATTCCAAAGGAGATTCTTGATTCCAGAGAATGTTCTTTGAGGAAAAGAACAATCAGAGAATACTTGGTGAAGTGGAAAAATTTGCCTTTGGAGGATGCAACGTGGGAGAATGATGAGATTTTGCAGCACCTGGGCTTGCGATTGCTTGAGGACAAGCAATCTTGGGGAGGGCGGATTGTAATGTCCCCTTCTCGAGCATGATCTTTCCAGTTGACTGTTGGCCTATTCCGGAGACCCGTAGGCTTGTCGGAAGGTAAAATTAGGGTTTCTTGTTTTGAAGGATGCTCTTGCTTGAGGTTGGTTGATTCAATGGCGGATTCTTTCTGGGTTTTCAGAGAGCTTCGCAGTGATATGTTTTCCTGGCATTCTGAGCATTTTCAGGAATTTACTATTTTTAGTAAATTCTATTTTTGGCAGTGGTCCTGTTGGCTTTGGCATGGTCGCCTTTCTACTTCAGGCAGATCAGTTGGCTTACTCATTTTTGGCTTTGGGGCATAACTGGAGAGATAAGTCGAATTATTTTAGTTAAGTCATGTTTTAATGTTATATTTTAACATTGACCCCTTGGCCTAGCAACTTCACTTTAAGTTGTTTTTAAAAGATGTTCTTTATGGGTGGGCGCCTCATTGAGGAAATTAATTATATTAAAAGAATTAATCCAAGCTTAAGTTGGGCGCCAACTTCAAGGAAGAGATAAAGTTTATAGTAAAAGTCAATTATTGCTTGGAAAAGTGGGACGCCATCTATTGGAGGATTAGGGTTTGACTCAAAAAAGAAGATTAGGGTTTCGAGAAGAGTCATCTGGAAATTATAAAAGGAAGCCATTGGTTCTCATTTCAGCATCTTTTGTCTACAGGAATGTTATGCTACCGGATTGGTTGTGGGATTGCTTCGAGGAATGTAAGCCTCCTAGCTTGGCATTGCTTCTCGCTTGAAAGATAGTGACTAGTGGTGAGGTAGTTTAGGGTTGAGTGATCTGTAGTGGATTTCTGCATTGTAATCATTGCGTGGTTTTGTAAATCAGCTTATTTGCATATTAGTGAGATTCTGGAGTTGCATTTTCATTACAGCAGATTGTCATTTTTATTCATAAGTCAAAAAATACAAAAAAGAATCATTTTGGGTATTGTCTAATCTCTTTGTTTGGTAGGGGCGACCCTTTTCCCAAAGTTATATATTTTTTAATGAAGGCTGTGATTTTTAAAGGCAAATCGCCCCTCTTGCTGGGCCGTACCATCTCTGTTTGCCTTGGGATTCATGCATAAATTAAATAGAAACTTTGGGGTCTGTTTTGTGTTCCAATCTGGGGCGCCTTCATCATTAGGGTCTTTTGCTTTTCGTTTCACGTCATTGGGATGAGTTGTGAGAGAGATATGTCCATTTTAGTGTGATCTCAAGTTGCTGGTTTTACAGGTAAAGGTGCAGATCTGAATCGACCAAAGTCTTAAATCTGGTTCTTGAGAGAAGAAATCAATCTCGACATTTCCATTAAGCAAGGAGAATTCTTATTTATATGCTCGTTGAATTATTCTAACTCCATGCTCTTGGCAGGCGAATTCTCTATCATATTGTAAGCTGACAGTAGTACTGGCAGCAGTTCTTTAATTTGGTTTAATCATGATTTGTAATGCTCATCTTTACATTACGTAACTGCAATTGTATTTTCTTTATCTCCGCCCTATGGTAGCTCCTTTCCCACTCCGGGTCAGAAAGCACATTCTGAGTGTTGAGTTACTTTCAGCATTCTCGCTTATTTCCCTTAATGGCATTGTAATTCATAGCACCTTCGTCATATGGTAGCTCCCATTCCATCTTGGTTTGGAAAGCACATTCTTGACGTTGAGTTAATTCAACATCTTTAGCATCTCCGTCATATGGTAGCTCCCACTCCGTCTTGGTTTGGAAAGCACATGCTTGACGTCGAGTTATTTCAGCATTGTTTGGTTTAGACTTAACCTTAACGGGTGCGTATTGTTTGTAACTTGCAACTAAAAAAATGAAAAAAATTGGCTTGGTATATTTTAGGGAGACAGGATCAAACTAGGGTGGAAAATTGAAGAGAAGTTGAAAATAGTGAAAAATTGCTTAAGTCTGGAGAGACTGGGAACCTCACCTCAAGAATGGCGCCCAACTCGCAATGCCTTAGTAAATTTTTTTGAAAATTTCAAAATTCTGAAAGAAGGAAAAAACGCGCAAGTACATTGCACAAACTTAAATTAGGGTTTTCAAAGAATTATGGTTTAAGAGCTGTTTCTCAAGACAAAAAATTATTTAAAGGCATCTTTGTGTTTCATTTTTCATATTTTCTTGTAGGTGGCTTCAAGAAGAGATAGAGCAATAACTTCAAACCTATATTTTCAAGATTCAAGAACATAAACTTGCTGGTTTTTCATCAATTTTCAAATCAGCACTCAAAGAAGGCTTGTTTTTTCATATTTCTTCATCCAGAACATCAAATTTGTGAAGGAGGCTATTGTTTTCAATTTTCAGCAAGCTAGTCTATATTTGTTTTATATTTTGGACACATTTTTAAAGGATTTTCTCAAGGTTGCAGCTGCTGCTTTTTATTTTGCATGTCAGAGAAAACTTCAAAATTTTCAATTTCTAATCTTTTGGGTCTATTTCAAACCTTCTTCTGGACAAAACCCATTTCACATCTTTTTCAGAGAAACTTAAAGTGGTTTCTTTTTCAGTCAAAAGCCAGGGTTTTCAACATCTTATCAACTGGGTTCATCCAGAATATGCTCATAAACAATACCCAGATGCCATATTTTTCTGCTTTTTTCAAAAAAAATTAGGGTTTGTTGTTTTTTCAGTCTTCACTCCAAATTTTCAAAAATGAACGATCTGGGTTGACTTGTAACGAAATTCTAATCAAAACCCATATCTCAGAAAAAAATTCCAAAAATTCATCCATTTGATGAAGAAAAATCAACAGTCTAAAATTAGAAAGTTTGCCAAAACTTGTCAAAACCTAGGCGTGTTCACAATCAATATTCAAGTTTTGTAGAATGGAGTACATCCCTACAGAGTTTAAGACCAAATCATCACTGTACCATGATTTCATAGAAACAGTCGAGACTGACTTACACCATATCAAGCCAATATTCAATCTACGTGCTTTGGAAGATGCAGGCAATTTTACCATCAGGCATCTTGGCCATTCAGGTCTTCTTGCAGCAACATCCATACTTTTTTCAGTACAAAGCTTGGAGTTCATAATTGCTTGTATCAAACATTATAATCTTGCCACAAGGGAAATCCAGTCAATAGATGGAATAATCATATGCAGCTTAAAGCCAGACATGATCGAAAAATGCTTCTCAATTCCACCATGGCCTAGAAGTGTTACGATCAACATAGAAGAATGTGAAAGGATATGTGAAGAGCACCAAGAAAAGTATAGCAAGAAGATTGCACACAGGTGGTTGAAAAAAAAACACAATACATTGCCAAAGAACATCGAGAGAGGAGAGTTCAAGGATGAATTTGCCATAATAATCACCTTACTCAACCGAATTACAGGTCAAGCGGATGCAACAAATTTTCAGCCTTGGATGTTCTATGTGATACCTCACATCATGAAGAAGACAAAGTTCTATGATTGACCTACATTAATCAATGATTGCCTTCATCATCAAATAACTGAATATTTCAATAGACATGCATTCCACATGATCTCCTACCTAGTCTACTTGGTTGCTTTTCAAGGAAAATTCAGAGGGTTAAACACAAAGGGATCTTTAAATGTACAACAAGTTTATAAATACTACACTCAGTTGGAGTTCATTGCAGCATGACATCACTACAAAAGAGTGAATGAAGCATTCCTAATATATACAGTGCGTGAACTGGACAATGAGCTACATGTACGCATTTCATCTATTGTCAGGGCAACAATGTCAGAATGGGTGGATTGGTTTATTCAGTTTGCTACTGTCACTTACCTAAGGGTTTATGGCTATTCAAGTGCTCCTTTTATGTTACCAAGGTATCCGTCAGATGAAGTCATGTGTATAAATTTTCTTAGGCAAGTATCAGATGTTCACACTCGCTTGCGCAACAAAAAGAAACCAACATTTAGCTTCCATTTTGCATTAGGTATTTACAGGTGTAGGTCATCCGCAAATGCTAAAATAATGGGTAATGAGTTAGATAAACTTGGTCTCAAGCCTTTCAGCAAGAGATGATCTTATGATCCCCATGGTGTCTATGCAACTCGACTTGGTCAAAACTATGCTCATGTGCCTGCACTTGAAGATTTTTGGGATAACTGCAGAGATGAGTTCGAGGTGTGAAGGCAAAGCAATAGTAGACTCACATTTCATCAAATGAAAGATTGTTTATCCGAAGATATTGAAGGGTTATCTGATGATAACGAGGATGCAATTCTCCTAGCCTATACTAGAAATCAAATTGAACAACAACCTCTTCCATAGGTTAACTAGGCTAACAAAGAATGCATTACATTAGAAGAAAGGACACAACAAGTGGTAGAGTACAACAAAACCTTTTTGGTCCTCAAAAGGAAGGAGTCCATTCCAATAGCAGAGCCGCCAAGGAAACATTCATCCCTTCCCTCTTCTTCAAGAGCTCAACCGAAGATGAAAGGAAAAGTTCAGTCTCAAGAGGTTGCAAAGGGCAGCAGGTCAACAAAGAGTGCGAAGAAGAAGTTGGACTACACAGGTATTGTCATCCAGGAGCAGCCTACAACTGAAATAGAAGCCCCTCCACATGAACCCATACCTCAAGAGGAAACACAAGATGTACCTTTGATACAAGACCCTTTGCCATCTCCAAGGTCTTCACCAATTCACATTGATTGGGAAGACGAGGAGATAGAGGCCGATGTTGCAGTTATTCCTCCCATGGATGTTAGTAGAGATACCACATCTTGGCTTGAGAGCTCCTTGGGAAGGACAAGAAGAAGACCTTCATATCAAGTAAATGTTGATGATCTCAACGTATATCAGGAAGCACCCAAGAAGAAGGCCAAGAAACAAATACACTTTGAGAGGAATCTTGATGGTGAAATGGTCATGGAGATAGCTACGCCTCTTGGAGATAAAATCAGGGATGAGGTGGATGTTGATGATTTTATAATGGTCAAAACAAATCTTGGTAAAAGTACCCGACATGCTGACATGAGTTTGTTCAAGATGGTAACTGAAAATATTCAAGAAAGAGTGCAAAAGGATGGATAAGGCAAGGCAGCCCTCAAGGCTGAAAATCGTCAACTCCAGTTGTGTATATCTACTCTCATTCATGGCATCTCACAAACAACACAGATGTTGCCCCAAGTTTTAGAGACACCAGCTGATCAACAACAATTGAGACAGTTGGTTATTTGTGGAAAACAAACTCAAGAATGGATTGAAGAGTTCATTATCAGAGGAAAAGAGATTCTAGCACGGGTCTTTTAGCTGAGATACAAGGCTCATGACTTATGTCAAGGTATCCAGGATTTTGAGCAATTGATAGCCGAGTTCAAGCCTATGCATGAAATCATAATTGCGGATTTAGATATGGCTTATGGCTCTACAATGGCAAGAGAACATAAAAGATAGATCCTAGAGTGGAAAGGTCACCTTTTCAAGGGTAATACATATGTGAGAATATTTGAGGAGTTTGATGTGTATAAGCAAAGAGTTATTGATACTCTTAAGTTCATCAAAGAATTTTTTGCAACAATTCCTTGTCAGTATTGCCTTGAAGATGGTTCATACATTGGGCTTGATGTAGTCCAAGCAAAGTTTCAGAGTATCATGCATGGCAGCGATGGCAGTGTTGGAGGAATGAAGATGATTTCCATGATGTCAAAAAAGTTTGAGAAAATAACCAATGAGCGTGAAGATTTTCTAAGATCTATTGCAGATGGTGAAGAAATCTTGGAAAAGTGGCATTTTGTTATTAATAGTATTGACACTCCCACCAAGGATGAAGTTGCCCACTTTTTAGCGGATGTGATCGAGATTTAAATAAGCTTTCTTCTAGAAGCTTCTTCCTAGCTTTCTTTCTATTCTTGTCATGATTCTTATCCATTCTTTGAGGATAGAAAGAAAACGAATTTAATTAGTTGGCACGAGTTGGTACTTTCCTATTTTACATGCGTTCTTAGGTGTTAGATGTTTATCTTTTCTAGGATTAGAAATAAAGCTTGCATGTTGGCAAGTAGTAGTTGTAAAATAAAGGAGATTTTAGGGTTCCCTACTCCTCTGCTTGTGTATAAATAAGAGCAGTGTTTGCTCATTTTAGTTTAACTGTGCTTGTGATAACAAAATTGTTGAGCCTATGTCGTCATGTTTGTTATCGATTAGTGTCAATTCACTTTGTGTAAAGAGCAAGTTTGCATGCCTCCTTAGCTGCAAATTCTTGTTTAGTGCATGTGTTTTGTGTCCATTGTAATCTGGTTTGATCGCATGTTGCAAGTATTTTGCTACAACTTGTTGTCTCGGAATTGAAATCTTTGTGCTCGAAGTGTGAGAAAAAAAGTCTTGAAGCTTGCTTTGCTGCCCCTGATATAAAGTCTCATATTTCCATTATTGTGTAATACTTATATGATCTTCTTTTTCAACTTGCATTGAAATTCAGTAGATGTATGTTGAAGAAAGTTTAAGTATCTTTGTCAGAAAATCAATCTCGTTCATTTCTAACTCTCTTGCTTTGCATTTACTTGAGAGGCTAGAAACATCAATAACGTAAGTTAAGTTGTAGTTGTTACGTTTCATTTAAGGGAAAACCTCAGCTGCAACATCTAGAGTCCTATAACTTTGTGTTCTCGCAACTGAACCAAAAAGATAGGCAAAATTAGTTTAGTTTACTTTCTTTATGCAACTCAACAAAAGAGGGAGCTTCCCCTCCTAATTCGGAGATCAGTTTATTGCACATAGTTGTCTGTTTCCAAAATGCATTCCAGAGGTGTGATTAGAAATGCCAACAAGTTTCAAGCTAAGTGGGCTTACTTGGGGAAAATGTTGTGGTTAAGCGCGCTTGTGTTGGAGTAGTACCAGGATGGGTGACCTCCCGGGAAAGCCTAGTGCTTCACCTCTGTGAGCATCACCTAGATGCAATGAGTGTTGAGTGGACCATTCACTATCATGAGAGATGGGTTCTTGTGAACCACTACTCATGAAACATGGATCAATGAGTTTGACTCATAAAACTACATGGTTGAAACTTGATAAGAATATCACAATTTGACATGTTGTGGAAAATACCTCTTACTTATCAATTGATGAGTTAAAGGGGCTCTATAATGAATGGTTCATAAGGCACGTCACTTGCTGAAGGTTTTGCAAATGGGGTTGCAAGCTAAGTGGGCTTAACCTTGGGGAAAGTTTGTGGTTAAGCGCACTTGTGCTGGAGTTGTACCGGGATGGGTGACCTCTCGGGAAACCCTAGTGCTTCACCTTTGTGAGCATCATGTAGACGCAATGAGTGTCGAATGGACCATTCACTATCATGAGAGATGGGTTCTTGTGAACGACTACTCATGAAACATGGGTCAATGAGTTTGACTCGTAAAACTACACGGTTGAATCTTGATAGCAATATCACAATGAATCTACTTTGTTATTCCAATCTTTGTGAAAAATTAGAAATTGATTAAGCTTTGATCACACAAGCATGTTCTATCATGCATAATTCAGAACATGGGATAGTAAAAATATTGAGGCAATCCTGTCGTTAAAGAAACACAATATTTATTTATAAATTCGCAGTTTTATAGATGAAGACTTCCAATGGTTATAAGTTTCTAACAACTGATGTGATGTAGCAGCACTTTGCTAATATGTAGAATTGCAGTATCTAGTATTGAATGTCTGCATAATTCACCTCTAAGATTGAATGATGCCTTTAAATTATATATAAATTGAAAATTATGGCTTCTAATATGAGCTGTATTCTAAAGTAAATTGTCTTTGAATACAAAATACAACATAAAAATAAGAGCTCAAACATGGTACAAAGTAGATACCATCCATCAGTTATCCCTTCCATGCTTTTGTGCAATTGCTTTGGCCTTACACACCTGATACTTCATTGAAGGTGATAGAAAAGGGTTGGTTAAATATGCTTCATAAGAATACATGCTTTCTATTTGCTCAGTCAAATCTCCATTTAGGTTGTTTTCAATGTCAAAAGTCATTTCCATTCCTTCCAAGTGATGATCTGTGAATTCATCAGAAGTTGTGGCAAACTCGATAACTGACTCAATTTTTTTTTAAACTTCAAAATATTATCCCAGTTGTTTTTGTTGGTATTGTTAAATGTTTGCAGGGGAGTTTGTTTGTTGAGCTGCACCTTTTTGAGGATCACCATGCTCATTTGTTGCAATGTTTTAAGAGACGAACGTCTTGGGGAATATACTTAGTGTACTACATTCCATGACCATCCTACCCAAACTTGATCATTGAGTACATCTTAGCAGAGAAAAACACTACCAAGCAACAATCCACATGTTTGCCATATTGCATGTAAGTACACTATCATTAGCAATACAAAAATTGTTCCTCATTTATGCCATATCTATAAACAATTTTGGAAAAATATTTTAGAAACAAAACTACATGCATGGATTTACAAAAACTGTAGTGAAGATGTCACACATTTGGGAATGATATGTGGAAGCAGAAGTTGTAAAATAATGTCAAATTTACAAGCAGTTTTGAGGCAAGTGGCAGCTTCAATTGCCAGATGCCTTCTTTCTCACTTGGAAATCTTTTATATTTAGTAATAATTTTAAATTTATAAATCAGGATAATGGGGCTGAATTTTTAATGAAACATGTCATGCTAAATGTTGTACCCAAACTAATTTTTTTGCTTCATTAAGGCATTTTGCTTAAAATGGTCTAAACCTTGTTAAAATGATGTCAAAACCTAGTTTGTGGGCAAATCAAGTATGGACTTTGAGTCAGTGTGATATTAGGAAGATACTAGCAAAATTTGAAAAATTTGAAAATTAGGGTTTTTGGACACCTATTTTTAGGTCAAATAAATCCTAAAAATTGAGACTTGTCAAAATTGTTTGAAAATTATTTTGATTGGCTTATTTTGCTTCAGAATCACAATGGTGAAGTCAAATTCAGTTAAAACTCAGTTTAAGCTTGGTGGGTAGTTTTTGTTTTTCCAAGTGAAAAGTTAAGATCTCTGAAGTCAACAATGTCAGATGGCCAGGTACCAGGTGTTGAAATCTAAGCTTGAAACGCTCTGATGAAGTTTCTATGGCAAGATTTGTCTGAAATGATGCTTCGTCTTAGAGGGGATTTTCAACGAGATGAAAATGCTTGAAAATTTTGTCTCAATCAAAAGCACACTTGTGAGCCAAGGGCGCCCTTTGATTCTGGAGACCTAGATCAACTTTTCGAGACTTTTCATTTCCAAGATGTCTTCTTTGGAATCTTGTTAGCTTCGCGATGAGCCAGCCAGCCAGTCCAATAGATCTATCTAGCACCTAAAAATGAAAAAATGACTAACACTAAAGTGAAAAGCGTGCCTCTTAGCCAGGGGCGCCCATCTTTTTGAAGCACCAAAGGACGTTTTTTTATCAAGTGGCACCTAGGCGGTTTGTGTCAATCTTGATATGGCTTCACAACACATTTGTCAGCGGGTGAATCTGAGTTGCTGAGTTGTCGGTGTCAAGAGTCAAACTTAGGGTTTAAGTCATGTTCAAAAATGTCTAGAAATGGCAAAAGCGCCCTTGGAGGCCAGGGGCGCCCAAGGTTTTGGAGCCTTTAACTCAGTTGTTTTGGTCATCTCAGATGCTCATCTTGTCTGTATTGGTTCCAGCTTTCCGTTGCATACCTCAACCGGGTCGGAGGACTTGTCAGCAACCTGCAGCCGAAGGTTTAGTGGTTTTTAGCCAATTTGAAAAATGGCAGTTTGGGAGGAAAAACGCCCTTGGAGGCCAGGGGCGCCCATGTTTTTAAGCTATCAAATGATTTTTTTATGAGAACTGCTCTCTAGGAGCTCTTGTTCAGAATCCAACTAGCGTCGTAGTGAGCATGTTTGCTAATTCTGAAGTTTTTCCGAACACTGGGAAATATGAAGTAAAGTGAGGTCAAAATCACTTTGAAAATGATGGAAAGTGGATTGAAAATTTTCTTAGTCTGAGGTCAAAAGCGCCCTTGAAGGCCAGAAACGCCTTGCATTTTGAGGCCTCAGGTGGATGAATTAGGGTTTGCCACCTCAAGGAGACTTTTGTTAGATTTGATCCTGCTCTTCAATGAAATTGTCAGCCAGTCAATCTGACATGTCAGTCAATCAAAATCAGTGGTCAAATGTGAGTTCCGGTGAGGTTCTCAAATCCAAAATTTTGAGAAATTGGCTAAGTCTGGAAAGAGGCGCCTAAAGTCAAATGTTGACTTTTGAACTCAAGAGAAGTGGTGCCCATGAAAGGTGGATTCAATTAACTAAAAATAACTCTTCAGTTAACTCTTTTCAAAGTCAACTTCTTTTAGGCCTATTTTAGTTAGTAACTAAGCGAGTTATCTTTGCATGCGCCAATTAATTGACTGTTGAAGGTGGCGCCCTAATTAGGGAATATTTTTCATTCAGATAACTGTTTTAAGAGCCAATTACAAGCCATGTGTGTATTTGGAAGGTCCAATTAGAGTTCAAGCACAATTTCCAAGACTTTGCATGCATTTAAGACGTCTTTGATGATAAATTCTTATTTATTATGCATATGGCGTCCATTATTTTTCATTATGAGTTGATCAAACACGCCTTTCTTGAGCATAAAATAATTTGAAGGTGCTACAGGTGTCAGAATTCAACGTTCTTCGTAGCTACAGATTCAAAATGTTCAGAGGAAGGATATTTCAGACTTTGTTTTTCGTTTGCATGTCGGTTTCATTGATTCCATTTCAAGCATAGGCAAATTTCTACAAAAGAAGAGAAAACAAACAAACAAACAAAAACTTCTATCTTATGTCTTATTTTCCTCTATTCTCGTCTTAGGTATTCTTTGCATGTCAAAGAAAACTACAAAATTTCCATAAACGCATCATCTGGGTTCATGTATTTCAACATCAACGACAATACCCATGTCTTAGAATTTTCTTTGAAAATTGCCTTGTTGTCTCTATTTTAGAGCATGTGCTTTTTTCCAGAATTCTCTTTGCATGTGGGCCTAAAACACATTTTTTCCAAAATTCATCAATGTGGGTTGTCTTAGAATTCAATTATGCACAAAACCCATGTTCTATATTTTCTCTAAAAAAATTGTCCTCACAACCCCTCAAATCTCAACTAAAAAACCTTTTGCATGCGGGCCGAAATCTCATTTTTTCGCAATTCTATTGATTAGGGTCATCTTAGAATTCATTTCTGCACAAAACCCATATCTCGGAATTTAAAAAAAAAATCACTTCAACCTACTATTTTTAGCCCATCTCAGAGCTTTTCCAGCCTTTTTTGAAAGTTGTCCAAACATACCCAACTTTATAGTCAATAATCTAGTTTTTCAAAATGCAGTTCAACCCCATAGATTACAAGGCCAAACATGTCTTTGTTCATGATTTTCTGAAAACTACCGATACAAACTTGGGTCATGTTTATCCTGTCATCAATCTGAACACATTGGAAGGTATCAACAACACCACAATCAAAAACCTTGAGCGTTCCGGTTTACTTGCAGCGACATCCATTCCCATCACGGTCTTTGATCTCGAGTTCGTAATTGTTTGCATTACGCATTATGACTCATCTACCAGACAAATTAGGTCGATCGATGGGAGGGTTGTTTGTAGCCTTAAATCGAGGGATGTGGAGAAGTGTTTTTCTATCCCTTCGTGCTCAGATAATTTTGTTGTATCCATTCCAGATTGTGAGAAGATATGGGAGGAGGATAAGGATAGATCGCAGAAGAAAGTTGCTTAGCGATGGTTGAAGATTCATAAAACTAATATGTCGAAGAAGGTTGGGCATGGTGAGTTCAAGGACGAGATTGTCATCTTAATAAATTTGCTTAACTGGGTATCTGGTCAGGAAGGACATATTTTCCGACCATGGATGTTATACCTCATCTCTCGGGTTATCGGCAAGAAAGAGGCTTTTGACTAGGCGATGTTTATTAGTGAATGTCTTCACCAATGGATTATAGATTTCCTTAAGATGCATGAATTTCATATGGTAACTTTTCTGGTTTACTTGGTTGCATTTCAAGCCAACTTTAGACCATTGAAGACTAATGGAGTTCTTGGTGTTCAGCGAATTCATGAATTCCATTCTTAGTTGGAGTTTTCTAAAGCTGAACAAGACTTTAAGACGGTGAATGACCTTTTTCTTATGAAGACAGTCAGGGATCTAGATAACAAGATGCATGTCAGAATTTCCCCAGAGGCAAAATCAACAATGGAGAGTTGAGCGGATTGGTTTATCCAATTCCCTACTTTCACATATATTTGGGTGTATGGTTACACCAGAGAGCCTCTGATGTTACTGAGGTACTCATCAGATAGAGTCCTTTTCATGGAGTTCATGAGACAAGCGCTGGAGGTTCACTCTTTTCTTCGCAATCGACATAAGTCAGCTTTCACCTTTCCTTTCGGATTGGACATTTACAAGTGTAAGGCAGCTGCAGATTGCAAGTTAATGATGATCGAGCTTGAGAAACTCCGGCTTTAGTGTTTTCCTCAGAGGCGTACTTATGACCCTTTGGGTTATTAATCAACATGGTTGGAGCGAGGCAATTCACATAAGGTCGTGCTGGAGGACTTTTGGGTCAATTGTGAGGATGAGTTTGAGGTGCGTTGATGTCATTATTGCAGGCTTACTCTCCCAGAGATTATTGATTTCTTGTTAGAAGATGTGGAGGGCTTGTCCGATAATGACAAAGAGGTGATTCTCAATTCATACATTTGAGACTAGGTCGCTTGCCAATCGCTTCACCAACCTGATTGGCATGCCAAGGAGAATACTTCGATTAAGGACTTGTCTAAATCAATTATTAAGATGAGCATGTATTTGTTGGAAAGAAAGCGGAAGCGAAGGGTAGTTCCAACCACAAAGCCGCCACTAGAGATTTCTTCACTACCTTCCACTTCTAAGGTGAGGCCTTGAGTTAAAACTATCTTGAAGCCGCTTGAAGGAGTCAAAGTTGGTGGGAATTCGAAAGGAAAGAGCTGTTGTCAGATAAAGTCTGCACCCTTGCTAAAGCTATGAACTTAAGCAACCTACTGACACATTGGAACACTTCAAGGTTGTGGGTGACCAGGGAATGAAGTGAACCTCCAGATTATGGGTTGGTTCCCTTTAGATTTTCTAGTTAAAACTGCGAAATGAGAAGGAAAAGAGGTAGAAAGAAGGATATACTTGAAACTGAAAATCTATCACTAATAAGGTGAAACACCAAAGATAAGGATTTTGGCAAAAGCTTGCTGAGAATCACACAAAAATGCTCAAAAGAACTAAAGCAATCTCACAACACATAAATTTATGTCTGCAAAAATGATTCTATGTAAGGCTCTGACCGTTTTAATGCTTAAACACAAGGAAAACAACAATGTTTTCACAAATATAGAAGCCTAAAATGAGATCACTAACATAGACCTGCACCATGACATAAAACTTTCTTTGCATCCAACATGGAAGGAATCTAATAAAATAAAGGATAACACAAAATTTTATCTTGCAACTCACAACCCATACTAAGAAACAAAGAGAAGTATGTGAAGGAAAAATACTTTCTATTGAGGAAAAATGAGGATCTTCATTACATCTGCCAAAATATCATGAGTTACAAAGTCTAAAAAAAAACATGCCTCTGTAATCTCCAAAACTAAGAACTCCCTCCCTTTCACAATGAATGAAGAACAAGACTTTATAGGAAAAGCCTTTCTCAAAATTCAGAATTGGACTTTGGGTCCAAAATCCAATGTGATGTCAAAATCTCCTCCAAACAAGGTAGGCCAAAAAAACCTCCACTAACCCTTGATTTGAACAAGGCTTCACCAAAGTCTCCACTACTTGCATACTTTGAGCAAGCTTGCTTTAATGCTGGACTTGATTACTTGGCACTAAGTCTTTGAAAGTCATTAAATGACTTCAACTTGCATTCCAAATATCTTATTACTCCTTGGCACCAAGTCTTTGAATAATAAATGCCAATCATTTGACCTCAACTTGCATTTCAAACATTTATTAAACCATGGCAGTAAGTCTTTGAATAATAAATGCCATTCATTTTTTGCATTTGAAAATATCTTTATTTAAAATGATTTATAATCATCATTTTAATAAAGATTTACATTCTTGGAATCAAATGCAAGGTAATGAAACATTTATGAAATTCAATTTTGCATTTAATAATAATATTTATTTAAAAATGATTTATAATTACCACTTTAAATAAATATTTTACAATTGGACTAAAATGCAAAAAATAAATATAGCCTAACTTTTATTTTACATTCTATAAATAACTTTCATTTAAAGTGGTTAATTATAATCACTTAAATAAGATTATTTAAAATGTGTAAAATAAAAGGAAAAATAAACGCTTTTAACAAAGCCAAGAAAGGCTTCACATGACTTTAGCTTGAGGAACTTAAAAGATTTCAAAAATGAAAAAAGAAGGCATGACTAAAGCCATGCATGAAGGAAGGAAGTGAATTTTTTTATTTTTTTTAATAAAACATAAGGCAAAAGCCTCTCTCTCCTTCATCGAATTCCTTAGGGTATTAACCCTAAAATGAAATGAAAGGCTTTCATTTCATTTTTCTCTCTTGTTGTGCTGGGCGCCACCACTTGAACCCTAGCCGCGCCATTTGGGAATCTCTGTTGGAAATGTGCCTTGGGCGCCATTGAAGTCTGCATTTTTTCCTTTCTTGTTTGGACGTCATGGGAGATGAAGACTCTTGCTCTTGAGTGCCATTTTTCAACAGATTATAAATGTTCTTTGCTTGGTAAGTCTGATTCTTTGCTAAATCTGGAAATTTTCTTTGATTTTTAAGCTCTTAGAGGCTTTTACAAGTCGCGTCATTGTTGTATCATGCGTTTTTTGATGATTTTGCTTCTTTATGGCTTTGTTTGTGCTGTGTCTTGTCATCTTCTTGCTTGGCCGCCATGGGATTAGTCAACTGATGACTTTCATATGAAGAAATTCAAACTTCATGAATTCCTTGTTTTGATTTTGTTCTCCTATGCAACAAAACTTGAAGAACTCTCCTCATTCTCTGAAAAAGAAACTGAAACTTTAACCTGGGCTCGACCCTTGATGTATCTCACGCATTTTCTTTTTTACTTGTAAAAACCCCAAAGTGGGTATCTTGGAAACCGTAATAAATCTGCATCTCTTTTGTGTTAGTTTCCTAACTTTGGCACCATGAATACATGATGTTATCTTCTCTCATCTGATAGCTCACAATGCTGATTACAAACGCTGTCCCATTTTCTTGTAAAATAGAGATATACTTGACTGAAAATGAATAGAAAAATGAGCATCACAATGCATAACTTCATAATCTGGGCATTGCCTGAAAATCCTTGCTATTTTGACATTTTCATAAACATGCTGAAACCACGAGTTCTCCATTTATAATTATGCAATATTTCTTAACAGTTGCAGCAGGCGATTAGATGACTGGTAAAAGTTTGAATGCAAACAATATGACTGTTATTTTTTTTTTATTCATATGGCTGCAAACCTTGAAATATGTGATAGCTTGATGATGAAGCTTGATAAGCAAAATACCTTGGCATTTTACAAACAATGCATTCTAAAAATGAACTTAAAATGCAGCACTGTTGTCATTTACTCTTTGCATGCCTTTTGTGATGAAATTTGCAAAAAATCTGCATAATACAAAACAGATTTTCATGATGTGCATACTGCTTAACTTTTGATGAGCTGGCTCAACCCTTGTGGGAGCCACATTTAACCCCACTCATTCTGAAATTGATAAAAAATAGCAATATTGTATTTCCTGTTTCTGCACATGACACAAACCAGTTAGTAAAAACAACAGATTTAATTGCTCTTTCTGATGCTCTGCTTTTCTTGGTTAATCATCTGGTGAATGCATGATAGAATGAGATTACATTTCTGTTGGTAGCGTAGGGATAAGGTAGAATTTGATTTTTCATTGCTCTAATGCTACCCTTCACAATTTTGCAGATAAATCTCAAAGCTGGAGCTGACTATGACACCAGAGCTGGATGAATATCAACACAGCTTTGACAATGGTTTGTCATTCCAGGCAATGACGAATCACCTTCTTTCCTTGTTCTTACTTTATTTTCAGCTGTGTGATTTCATTTCCTTCTTGTATTCAACATTTGATTAAAAAATCAAATCAGGTTACTCCCATGGCTTGTGTGGGACTTCAACTTTTACAATATGAATAAAACAACATTAATTTGCAAACCTAAGAGTTTCTCTGTTACAAACATTTTCAAAATAACACTTGAATTCATTTTTAATCAAATCTCAGAATGTGATGAATACGTAGGCAGCAAAATTTTAGTTTTACCTTTTTGAGTTGAATGCAATTCAACTCTACCTGTTTTGAGCTGAAACTAAAAACAGGTAACAAGAGCATCACAAAGCGAAATCAAGTTGAGAAAGCAACTAAAATCCCAGTGGAATCAGTAGTATAGGTTGAGGCCGATTCATCTCCAGGTCCACCATTTTCTTCGTGACAGTCTCTTATCGACATTGATTCAGAGCCAAAGTTTTCGGTTCATGAGACTTTCATGTTAGTTGATTCGTCAATGGTTGACACATCAAGAGAAAATTCTCCTCGAGAAGGTGGCATTGATTATTCGACTTGGCTCAAGTGGTCGTTGGGAAGAGAAAGGCATAGGCCTTCTTATCAACTTGACTTGTCTGAGTTTGGCAATCCTTATTAGGATAGGTTGAGCAAGAGGGTCAAGAAACAGGTGAACATTGAGAAGACTCCTGAAGCGGAGAACATCATTGAAGTTGCTACACCTTCAACAGACAAGAACCTGGATGTAGTTGATATTGGTGACTTTACCTTTGTCAAAGCGAATCTAGGCAGGAGTACTCGACACATGGACGTGAGCTTGTTCAAGGTCATCATGAGTAATCTGGAGGAATGTGTCATGAAAGACGAAGAAGATAAGGTAGTTCTCAAGACTAAGATTAGGCAACTTTGACAGTATATCTTGAATCTACTTCATGGAAGCGCAGGACAAGTGCCTTTATGGGTAAAAGCACAATAGTGTGTCACACTTTTGGCTAAACAAAGGGTTGCGATCGAGTCGTTTCCGATCAGAATGTTTTTTGGTCGAGCTAATTTTGATCAAAACCACATGGCGGTGATTTGGTGCCTACCTGGCAACCCCCTTCTGGTTGGAAGGGTTTTGATTGAAACGGATTTGATCGGAAAGCTTCCGACCAAAAGTATGGAAAAAAAAAGGGCCTCGTTCATTTTGGTGCTCAGGTGAGAGGTTTTATGGGCGAACAGGGTTGGTTGAACACAGGGAAGGATAAATGTGAAGGCAAGCCCAACACCACCAATTTCTCAATGCAGCTCCCAGGTTGTGCTCTTTGCATTCCTTTGTGAACGACATTGATGTTTTTTCATTGTAAAATTTTTGGCAATTTTTTTGATAATGGGATGTGTTCGGGTATCGGTTGATGAAATTGTGGTCGGCGTCCATTGTAGTGATTTCTTGGAAAGAAATGAATGATTTGGAAGTGTTTAATTGTGAACTGGGAATTTGGGGTTTTCAATTTCTTTTATAAAGGAATTTTGCAAATTTGGGGTTTTCAGTTTAGGGTTTTATGATAAATGTTTGCATTTGTTAAAAAATGAAAAAAAAAGATCAACATCCATCCCTTAATATGTAGATTGTGTGAACGTGAAAAAACCTTGAGATGCCTTAGTTAATCAATTTGATCCAACAATTTGCAAATTATCAGTGACCTTCAAGAGTGATGTTAAGGTGTATACATAGAGAGGCTTGTGTAACCTATTCAAATAGCAATGAGCAGCCACCATGTTTTCCCATGCATGAATAACAATTTGCAAATTATCAGTGACCTTCAGGAGTGATGTTAAGGTGTATACATAGAGAGGCTTGTGTAACCTATGTAGATAGCAGTGAGCAGCCACCATGTCTGCCCATGCATGAATAAATAAATATCAACATGAAGTAGTCAAACCATAATACTAAATTATATGATGCCATTGGCAGTTCATTTGTCTCTTATTTGACTTCATCCTATCGTAAGAAATTATAGTAATTCCTTTCAGAATATTTTCAAGTGCCAAACCATTATATGAAAATATATCTAATTCACCTTAGTGATTTTCACAACCATTAGTACCACTTTGTAACTTCCCTTGCAATTCTATTTTCAATGTGATGTTTTTTCTCTCATCGAAACAATTATTTTTTGGATATGATACTTTCATTTTTCCATGACAATTATGAAAACATCCAATTTTTTAGACTAGTGATTTCATTACATTTCAATGAAAAATAAAAATATGTTGTTTTTGCCTTCTTATTTGGTTTGCAATGACCAAATCTACCTTCCCAATCTAGTAACATCCCATTTACAATCTACTACACCTCATCAATCCTTTCGTCCTTCATTTTTCATGGCCTCTTCATGAATTGAAGCATTTTTTTGTAACCTTAGAGCCCTCTAAAACTTACCTATTTTTCATTAAAGGTTATCTTAAACTACTTCCCTTCTGCTAGATTTTTAGGACATAACACTAGTTAGTTGACACCTCTATCAGAGTTTATCTACAATTAGCCCATATGAGCTCTAGATTGAATAGATATAGAACCATAAGATATCATAAGGACTACATTCTAGTATTTTGATAACAAATCAAGAATACAAATTCACCAAGTATTACAAGCATACCACTTGTGAGTTGGATAGATCAGATTATATGATTTCTTAGTTTAATTTATTATAACCAATTTTGTATAGAATAATTCTATTATTATTTTTTATAAATGAAATCTGGAGGCCACCTAAATTATATTAAAATATAAAAATTATGATTTATAAAATAGGGTTAAAAAATGTTAGGCGCCTAGAAAATTAGAGAAAATATAAGAACTAATTTTAGAGTTATGCTCTTTAGTCACAAAACTATGAGGATTTCAATCTTCTCCTAAAATTAGACCTCTAAATGTCTGAAAAAAAGGACATTGTAGCTCCCTTGAGAGGGTAGGTTTTAGTATTTCATCTCTTTTCACATTTCAAGGACTAAGATCATACCCTCCCTTGATATGTAATTTTGAATCATAGTTCATTTCTTGCGATCTAGACCTTTTAAGGTCTCCAAAATATATAAAATATCATTTTCATTCACATTAGAAAACCCCAATGCTTTATTGAAACTTCACTCTCCAGCTTCCAACATAGCTTCTAAACTCCCTACTAGCTAACTTACAAATAAGACAACTTTTAGAAAAAAATATCCAATTGTTTGAACTATTCATGTGATATTTACAGCTTCTCTTAAATTACCATCCTATTCTAGGACATGATATTCAAATTTATTTTAGAACCATAGCTATTAGGAAGGTGTTGTACACACCTTTCCTAAAATATTTAATATTTTATAAAGCTGCAATCCATTTTGAAATGGCATATCTAATGTGAATGTGTACAACACTTCAAAATACTTCAATAAAGTGGTATGCCATTGCAAAATGGATTGCAGATTTATAAAATATTAAATATTTTAGGAAAGGTGTACAACACCTTCCTAATAGCTACATGGTTCTAAAATAAATTTGAAATAAATGTCCTAGGATAGGATGGTATACCACACTTTCGGTGGAGAAGCAACAATATTTTTATGACTACTCTCCTAATTGTGAATCCCTATCAATATAGAATTGTCTTTCAGTTATTGGCCTCTAATATTTAATGCATGGTTTTTATATTCTTCGTTGTATCTATAAACCCTAAATTTCTAGTTCACTGGATGCACATGTACATGTATGTATACATATGTGTATGTACATGTGTGTACATATATGTGTGTGTGTGTATGTACATATATGCACGTACATGTGTGTATGTATGTATACATATGCATATATGTGTATGTATGTGTATGTGTGTATGTACATGTACATGCATATATGTATGTATATGTGTGTATGTATGTACATGTGCATGCATGTATGTATATGTGTGTATGTATGTATGTACATACATGTACATGCACGTATGAATACATGTGTATGTATGTATAAATATATGTACATGTATGTATGTACGTGTGCATGTACATATATATATTTATGCATACATAAATTTGTATATACACATATATACATATGTCATGTACATTGTGTACATGTATGTATGTACACATGTGTACATACACACATACACATATATATACATGTATATGTACACACATACACATGTATATATAGATATGTGATAGATTTTTAAGGGAATTTTTACTCTAGTCCCATTTTTTGAAAGAGAATTTTGATAAGTTTAAATTACAAATGAGCTTATTAAATTGTAATCTTGCACTACGAGCTTTGAGTTGTGAATTGAACTATGAAACCTATCTTGAACAAAGAATTGATCATGAATCAAAACATGATAAGAATTGTGTTTCTTGCATTGAAACCACAATGCATGAATTTGTCTATAATTTAATGAGATTTTCTATAAACCATGAGCTTTGAATGTTAAATTTAGATTGGACTATGAGCTTGGCCCTAAAATGTGAGAATATGTTTAGAGATAAAATGATAATTTATATATAGGAAAGCTTTGACAAGACTAAATTGTACAATGAATTGAAACTTGATTTCTAAATTATTATGCATTGAAAATTTACTTGATTGCTATTGTGAGATTCTTGAATATAATTAATAGTTAATTTTATGTTTTTTATCTAATGAATTGATGGTCTAATTTTCTTGCCCAATCTATCTTTAATGGGATCACATAGAAATTTTAAATGGTTTTAATTATAAGGGTTCAAAGCCAGTTTTGCAACTTTTATAAAATTTCATTTTTCTTAGGTAAATCTATTATCATTTCTATTTATGTTCCAAACATACGTTTGATGTTTTGATTACCTAGATATCTAGATCTATTTAATGCATATATATATATATGCATACACACATACACATAGATCTATTGAAAATTTTGTACTTTAAATTTATATATATTTGTTTTAGTTTTGAAATTTGATTTAAATTCAAGTTTAACATGTTGAATGTATATTTTGTTTTAATGATATGCAGATCTCTAGATTTACATTTAAATCTATATGTATCATTGTCGATGAGGGATCTCACCATTTCCCTCATTCTAATCAAGAGGCTCAAAATAGATCAAATTTATATCAAGATAGTATTGCTAGATTAAACAATGCTCTAAAATGTTTAGAGCAAACAATTCACAACTCCCCCAATTTGGCTAATCAAGATAGATTAGTCACTATTAGAGATGAGATTCATCGAATGATTGAGATGATTCAATCATTCAACCCTTATGATGAGATCAACATTGAGCAATTTTATTTCTCTCTTGCTAGGAATCTTACTAGCACAATGAACTATAGAGAAGTTGCCAAATTAGTTTCAGCCGAAAATATGTTAACCATGTTCCTTCATTATAGATGACAAAATAGAATTAGAGGATATGTGGTTACAAGATGTGTAGATCCTCTTATTGCGCCATTCATATACCTTAGATGGTTGGCAGTGTATCATAGATGGCCTCACAATGATGAGCTTCCAGCATATTTTGTCAAACAATTATATGTAGAATTTCATTTACAGATAGATGTGGACTACACATCTCATCCTGAGCATGTTGGCCAAGGTAAATGATGTTTTTTCTAACAAACCACAATTTAGACGTCCAGGTTTTCCACCACATATGGACAAGAGGGCATTAGTTGGCCCAAACCTTTTGGTTTTACCAAAACATGTGGAATTGGCAGCAGCAGGGGAGTCAACAACATGCTCCACTCAATCCCAGATTATTGATAACATTGCCTCTATTACGACATAGATTGATCAAATGTCATCTGATCGAGTTGGTAGATACTTATTACACCCACGGATCAGCCTTCCTCCCATAGAGGCTACATCAACATCTAATGATCCATTTATTTGTGTCGATCTACCTACTCCTTTAGATATCGAACATATGAACCACACGACTTTGCGTAATGTGTGTATAGTCTCAATTTTGGATTTACTAGTAGCATGCCAGGTCATCAATGAGGACCATGGGATCTCTCTTGACCGTGTACATGAATTTATTAGACAACGATATCCTGGTACACATTTGAGCCACGGGGTGGCAACTCCAGGGGATATTCCAGAGCATCCTACAGGATCCCATGCGCATTATGTTTTTTATCAATCCTTTAGCTTGTCCAGGTCGTCAAGATGTTACGAATCACGTTGCTCAGGTTACTGCGACACCTGATGTTGTCCATGGCGCATATACTCAACTTCTTTTTGGCACTAATACTGTACATGCTACAAATCCCCTTGTGATGTCCTTGCATTCTCGTGATCTTAGTGACATAGGTAGAGCCATCGATCAGGCACAACAGGTACTTGAATAATTTATATATATACATTTAATTGTGTTTCAAAAAAATACGTACAGTGCATGTTTAACATGTAAATTTTAAAGTCTAGTTGTTTAACTCCTGATTGAAATTGAGTACTTGAAAAATTTTAAACAGTATGGTGATTTGTTAGAGTTTGGAAATTTGGCACATGATGGCGATCCCATGCAGCACACGACTGAGGTACATTTAAATAATTTTACATATATGTATTGTACACACACACACATATACATATATACATGTATTATTTAAATTAAATTTTAAAAGTTCATGTGTGCACGTACTTGAACACATGCAGGGTTGAGGGCACAGATCTAGAGAGCTTGGATTAGGACATGGATCCACACATTTGGGAAATTTGGCACATGGTGGCGATCCCATGTAACACACAACTGAGGTACATTTAAATAATTTTATTTAAAATTTAATTACTCAATTTGTAAGTTTGAACACATTGAAAGTTTGTACACATACAAGTTTAGATAATTTTACATATATGTACACACACATATATATACATGTATTCAAAATTAAATTTAAGTTCATGTGTGTACTTGAACACATGCAGGGTTTGGGACGAGGCTCAGGACACAGATCCAAAGAGCTTGGATCAGGACATGGATCCACACATCTTGGATCAGGAGAGGGATTGATCCGTGGATTGAGGGAGAGATCGAACCAGAGATCTGATGATTCTATTCACAATAGATATCCCTCTCTTTGAGATGTTTTACAGTATCATGGTTTGAGATCAGATTATTATGTTGTCTAGACACTTTTTATGATTTATGTGCATCACATTACATACATGTTTATGTTTTATGGTATATACAGTTGTTATGATTTACATCACATTCACACATGTACATGTTTATGTTTTATGGTTTGAATAGGTTTGTTATCACATTATTATGTTTTTCAAACACTTGTTACATCTATTTACATTGTGCAAATTATTATGGTTTTATTTATTTAGCAAGTTTGTACAGGTTTAAATTAAAATTATGGTTTGTTTACATTTGTTCTACATCTATTGACATCGTGAAATCAAAATGTTGGACTATCTAATGGTTGCTATTTGTAAATTTAAAAAGATGGACATGTAAAATTAATTTTATTTAAATAAAAATGAATTAAATGTCTAAATAAATAGGTCAAGAAATAGAAAAAATTGAATGCAAATTTATGTACAAGAGATTAATGCTATATTTAAGTGAAGCATAAAAATGCAATTGAAAATAGATAGTTCCTGAATTCTTGGCTCTAAATTTGTTCATATTTAAAGGTTATGAATATAAGTTTACTTAATTTACAAGATGAACTATTGAACTAGTAGAGTAATACCTCGTATGTGTAAATATTCAATAATTTGTATTTTCACTCTAAAAGTGAATTACTTTCAAAATTACTTTAACACTTTAGCCATATAAGAAAAAAAATTATTCTTGACACACATGACAAGATCCAAAAGAAAATCATTTTTTTTTTAAGAAAGGGCTTGATTCATCTATCTTCACCCTTATACTTCCCCTTAAGGGAAGGAGCATCCAATCCCAAAGTTGCATTGTGGGATGGGATTTTTAACAAATTTGTGCATGACACCGGGTCAACACTAAGGAGGGATCACAACCCCATGATTTGGAAGAATCACAAATTTTAATCGATTGCTTTTGTTCATCATACATTATTCTATTTCTCTCTCCAACCAACTTCAACTTGATTTTTGTATACTTCTCCTTTAATCTTCTACCATTCCTTTATACTAATCAAAGGTTACTAAATATTTCATCTTGAAATTGAACAAACATGTTTGAAATAAAAGTAGAAAACTAAAAATTAGAAGGAAGGGAAGAACATGGTTTTGGTGGATGATACATAGATGTCCATCATTTCAGTAATTCGTGTTTTACCATAAATCAAAGTCAATTATTAGTGGATGCAAATTGGTATTTGAATGAAAAAATTAAAGTTTATGAATATAAAGAAAATTAAGGAAAGCTACAAGTAAATTTAAAATTCATAAATTTTTTACCCCTCTAAAACAAATTTGAGATAGATGTTCATAAACTATTCAAAATCATAATCCTAAGTCATCCTTTGTGTTGCCTCTTTGGCCAAGAGTTTTTCTCCAGCCTTCAATTTTTC
The DNA here is from genome assembly GCA_007115665.2 of Sequoiadendron giganteum. Classification (NCBI taxonomy): domain Eukaryota; kingdom Viridiplantae; phylum Streptophyta; class Pinopsida; order Cupressales; family Cupressaceae; genus Sequoiadendron; species Sequoiadendron giganteum. Next base: position 633,390,511 of record CM021107.1, read on the forward strand.
CTGAGACTTGGAGCCCTTAATGCCACCTCCCCATTGTTGTTGGTACTCATCAAATTTATCATTGAAATTGGCCTGTAAAAATGAGCAAATACAATTGTATACCATTCAAAATTGAACCATTTCTTTCAGTTGCCAGCATTAATAGATAAATAGTATGAATCACAAAAGCATACATATGTCCTCTTAATTGCATGCACACCTTTATTGCTTCAATAATCTTGCTAAATTCCAATTTCAATGATAATTTTGATGAGTACTCACGATAATGGGGATGTGGTATTATGGGCTCCAAGTCTCAAGCGAAATCAAAGGCCAAGGTCCAAAAACTCTTGGCCAAGGTTGACTTAAGATTTTGATTTTGAATAGTTTATGAACATAGCTATCTCAATTTTGTTTTGGACCTGGGTTTAAAATTGTGTCATATAAATTGTTCTTGTTTAACTGTCAGATTATTTTTTTGACTTCTGGAAATGATTGCTTAATGATGTTATATTGTCATTGTTTAGCTATAAGGTTGTAAGTTCTGTCAACCTATCACATTTAGAGAAAATTGCTTTGAGGATATTAAATTTTCCCCTTGTTAATTGTAACTTTTTATTTGTGCATTATATGTTCTCTTTCCAAAGGAACTTTTTATGTGATAGTTAGGGTTATTATGGATGATAATAATAGTGATTAAATGGATGAATTAGATGTGACAAGATTAGAATGAGATAGGATGGATTAGAGACATGTGATATGGATTAAATTATTTGGGTACGTGATTAAGATAAGGTGGATAATTAAAGAATGATTAGGGCACAAAAATAATAAATAAGGATGATTATATGAACATGATTAGGATTAGAATGGTGATTATTAGAACATGTGATCTAATGAATTATTAGGAAGGGATGATTACATGGTTAAATGGGCTATTAGAATACTTGGTTCAATTAAAGATGATTAGGATGAGGGGGGATGCTTAGGATGAAAATAATAATTTTCTAGGATGTGACATATTAGGATATGAAAATGGATGATTAGAAATTTGAGGGTGAACAAGTAAGGTCATTCCATGTCAAACATAAATTTATACAATCAAGGAATAGATGATTTAAAGGAATTTCTAGGCAAAATGTGAACTTTTTTATTTAGTCACTAGGTTTCATGTAAATTGCATATACATATTTACATGTGTACATGATCTAAGATTCAACAAATGAAATCTAAGATTCAAGTGAACTTAGAAAAGAATTCCATGTGTCCAACATATATAATTTTTAATGCAAAATTGGAAATAGACGAATTAAATGAATTTAGGAAAAATGTTTAAAAACATTTTTAAAGTCACTAGGT
>CM021107.1:633396848-633421668 GCA_007115665.2 Sequoiadendron giganteum
TTTTGCCTCACGAACAACAAACGCTAAATATGGGCGTGTTATATGTCGATCTTCGTCTCTCGGGCTCTCTGGATCTGATGGCATGGTCGATTTGAGGTGAAAGGGCTCCTGTAGGTCTGCAATCTCCAAATCTTGCAAAACTTCAGATCCTCATAACTTTGGCATAAAATGTCGGATTTTGGCGAAACAAAAGTCGATTCTGACTTTTTCGACAGCCCTGGACTCGGATATGAGCTCATATTTCCTCCAACATGCACCAAAAGTGACCTTCCAGAGAAAACCTAATATAGAGACAACCTCAGAGAAGATCTTACAGCCATAACTCAATCCTCAGATTTGGGAAGAGTTTTGTAGGAATGGCTCTGATACCATGTTAGAAATCTTGAATAAGATTAATAACCAAGAACACCTGCAAAAACAATGATAAATCTTCCACAAGAGGATATGCAAGAATGAGCTTGCTTGATATTAAGACCTCTCAAATGATGAGGTAAAAAGGATGATTCAAAATGATATAAAAACCCTATTTATATAGGAAGGGGTGAGAAACAAGATGTAGTAAGATGTTGCCATGTGTCTTGATCTAACAACATGTAACAACAAGGAAACCCTAAAAAGATTAAATGCATCCTAAGGTTTAAAATAACCTAAGTTAACTTATGCTAGTGTAGTAAATAAATATTTACACTAACAACTCTCTCACTCTCCCACTCTCCCTCCCTTTATCTCCATCTCCCTCTCCCTCTCCCTCTTTCCCTCTCTCTCCCGCTCTCTCCCTCTCTCCCACTCCCTCTCCCTCTCCTTCTCACTCTCCCTCACTCCCTCTCCCTCTCCCTCTCTCCCTCATCACTCTCCCCCTCTCCCTCTCCCTCTCCCTCTACCTATCACTCTCCCACTATCCCTCTCCCTCTCTCCCACTCCCTCTCCCACTCCCTCTCCCTCTCCCTCTCCCACTCCCTACCATTAACCCTTAGGTCTATGTGTGTACAAATCGGATATCCAATTTGTGAAACTTCATTGTGCAGAGGTGAAATCTTACCATTGCAGAACATGTTTTACAAATTGGATATTGGATTTGTGGGCCATAGAAAAACCCCATATGGGCCATTTTTGTGCATTCCAATAGACCCTGCATTCTGTTTGCAGCACTTTGCAGGCGACAAATGCGCGGTTTCAGATAGGAAGAGACAAAGATAAACTTTTTGAAGCATCTTGTACTCAAATTTGTCATACATAATAATTTTTTAGCATCTTTTATTTGGTATAATGGGGAGCAGCAGTCGTCGGAAGCAAAAACGTAAGAGAAAGCTGACAAAAGAACAAATTGAAGGATATAGACAAAGAGATAGAGAAGGTCATAGGAAGAAAATACAAGGTATGTTAAATATTGGTGAACCTAAGCCTATGGTCTTTCAAGTGAAGAGGAAATTGAATATGTTCAAGGTGAAAATGTAGAACATGATATTGAAATTGGGAATGCAAATTTTCAAATTGATATTGAAAATTTTCAAGGTGAAAATGTTGGAATTGAAGATGTTGAACATGATATTGAAATTGGAATGAAAATATTGAAATTGATATTGAAAATGTTGGAATTGAAGATGTTGAACATGATATTGAAATTGGGAATGAAAATATTGAAATTGATAATGAAAATGTTGGAATTGAAGATGTTGAACATGATATTGAAATTGGGAATGAAATTGTTCAAGGTGAAAATGTTGGAAATGAAGATGTTGAACATAATATTGAAGCAAATGTAAATTATGTTTCACCAGATTACACGAGAAATGAAGAACCTTGTGTGGAAGAAAGATGTATTCCAAATTCAAGACCTTCAAGGGCCCCTAAATGCTTAGTTGAAATTGATGATAACAATATAAACAATTTTGAAGGCAAGAGATCAACACAAACTATTCAGTTGTGGGCAAGAATACTTTTCAACCAATATTTTAGCGATAAGACATTGACCGAGCAATGCCAATTTTTTGTACAATTTCTAAAGATGCAAAAGATGAGACCTTTGCTAGCCAAATTGAATATTTGTCTGAACAAGAGGACCGAAAAACATTCTATTATTGTCAAAAATATTTTTAATGCTCTCAAGTCTATTGGAAAAAATAACAAGGAAAAAGTTAAGAGAGTTGCTCGGAGAGTCATTACCACCGCCCTAGTAAGCCATCAATTGAAAAAGGCTCGCTTTATGAGACAAAATTGTATTGATTTTGACTTAAATTGTAAAACTTTGGATAGAGCACTTGCAAGAAGAGAAAGAATAGATGATCCTCTTCAAAATGATACATGGGATTTTGTCGGAAGGCTTACACGTGTTGATAAGAAGCTAACCGATAATGTAAAGCAGGCAATTCAACAATTTTGGCATGATAACTCTAAAGTATCACCCAATGCAAAGGATGTTTTAAAGTTAAGAATTGGCAGTTGAGACTGTACACCGCATCCTAAACATTTCTTGGAATCAAGCCAAACAATGTTGTTCAACAAATTTATTCAAACACATCCAAATATGGAAATCTCGCAAAGAACTTTTGAAGGTTTGAAGCCATTTTATTGTGTGCCTCTTAAGATTCGTAATACTTGTTGTTGCAAATACCATGTGGAGTTTTCAATGTACCATGAACTATTATGCTATATCCATTCTACTTTGCATACTAATGAAATGTTGCAGGAGTGTGGTGCAATGCATCTTCCGAAATCATCAAGGGACTTGTTAGATCTATTTTTATGTTCTAGGGATGATGGTTCCTTTTTTTATAGAAATGATTGTTTAAATGCGAATTGCTCACAATGTGGTGGCTTGTCAAAGTTTGTTCAATGTTTTCATGAGGGTTCCGAACATGAATTTGGAAAGAATCTTGTTGAGAAAAAGAGATATGAGATAGTCAAATATACTTTGCAGAGTGGAGGTGAAGGTTCTAGATGCGAGTTGGTTACAAAAGAATGCAATGTTGCTAATTTTATTTCAGATTTTAAGGAAAATATTTTTTACAAATATGCAAGGCATAGTCATAGGTCTCAATGGTTGGATCAACAATTTAGGATATGTAAGGACTCTTTTTCGATTGGCACTATTATATCAGTGGTTGATTTTGCTGAAAACTACACATTGCAACCAAAAAATGAGGTACAATCTCAGTATTACAATTCCATTCAGATTGCTATTTTTGTCCACATAATGTTTAGAGATGCACCTGATAGTACAGAGGAGGATCGAAAGATAATCAGAGAGTATCATTTTTATATGAGTGATGATAGATCTCACTTGTCCGAGTATATCCAACATTGTTTCGAGAATGTTTTTGAGTTCTTGCAGGAGCATGATATAGCACTAGGCCGACATCTCATTTGGTCAGATAACTATACAGGTCAATTCAAAAATGCTCGTATGTTTTATTGGTTGAGTAGAATGCATGTAGAGAGGGGTGTACCTAATATTTGGAGTTTTTTTTAAGTTGGGCATGGGAAAGAGGAGCATGATGGAGCAGGTGCATGTGTAAAGAGAGCTCTAGTTAAGGAGCAATTGAAGATTTCAGGAGAAAAATTCAGTGATGCACGTTCTATTGTTGATTGGTGTAGTTCAACATTGTCATAGGGAGGGACACTTGATTCAACAATGCACAGATTCTTTTGGTTGGTTGAGGAGGGTACAATGGGAGGCAGATTGGATTTTCATACAATCAAAGATTCTTCAAAGATGCATTCGTTTCGAAGCTCAGATGCAAGCACATGGACCATTTGGACATGACAGTTGGCTTGTTTTTGTTAGAGTTGTATTCAATGGGAGTGGGATCAATGCGAGTCAAGTGAGTGGGTGGATACATGGGTTCCACAGTATCTAACTCCTTTATCTCAAACTATATCCATGATAAATTACACAATGGAAAGTTCACTTGATTACGACCGGCTTTCAGATCTACTACATCTAGGACATGTTTTTGTAGTTGTTGCACCACAGGGGAATGAAGAGAGATCGGAATATTGGTTGGCTCGATGTGTGTGGGTAAAGGACAAGCTAACACAATCGATGGAAGATGATGATGGGTTCGTGTATCCTACAAGTTCAGTTGTGGTTGCAGGAACTTTGTTGTGAACATACATGATTAGAAAGAATGGCATACCTGCATTTGAAGACTATGAGAAACAAAAAACCATTCTCATGTATTCACACCTTGTTATAGCAACAAATGTTAAGTTGTTGAAGCATCATGCCAAACCAAAGACAAAAAAACTATGGAAACTTAGTAATGTTGATCATGAAGCAATATTGGATACTCTTAAGCAAAGAGATGACCCTTCAAGCACACTTGAATAGCATATTCAAGAATGGAAAGTACAATGCTTAAGCCTCTTTTTTTTTGTGACAATATAGATATATCATTTGAAAAATTTTGTGATATTCTTGGCACGATTGATAATGGACCTACTGCAACAATAGCCAACTTTGATCCTTTCAAAGAGGTATGCGACATATTACAATAATATAGATTGGTTATTCAAAGAATCTTTTATAGTTTGCATTACCAATTCATCATCATTCAGGTTGTTTATATTAATATAGATTTGTTAGTCTAAGCATATTTTTTGTTGTTACAATATAGATTTATTATTTGACAAATTTTGCGATATTCCTGGCACGATTGAACCTACTGCAACAATAGGCAACTCTGATCCTTTTAGAGAGGTATGTGATAAATTACAATAATATCGATTGGTTATTCTAAGCATATTTTCTATTGTATGTAGTTTAACTGCTACCTTGATGGTTTGTACAGGTGCTTGTCACTCCAAAATGCCAACATACTACTCTTGTGGAAGACTGTGCCCTGAATGCCTCAAATAGGCAAATTTTGAAATGTGAAACAATGTAAAAATGTCATAACTGTGTATAGGAATAATCTATATCCAGTGATATTTTTTGAAATACGATTCAAATGTCTGGCATTGTATAAAGGGTATGTTTAAAATGTAAAAATATTTTTGTACTTAATCGAGCTACAACCAAAGGTTTTCTTCTTGGTTCTTTCCTGTCGATATGCTTGTTTGAACCAGGTTTTGTAATATCTCCTATTTATATATAAAAAATTAAAGTGGCTTGCCACTTTTTCGAAAAACAAAAAAGTAAAAAGTTCATTGTGAATTTCATTTCCCATGTAATTGATTCAAGTTGATTGGGTAAGAGTTTTCTGATGCAAGAGCTAGGACTTGCAGAATCTTGATCCAACCTTAAATATTTTTGCCCCCACATTTCATTGACATTAGCACTTTGGACTCTTAAGAGAAATAGTCCGTCAAAGATTGTTGTCTTTTAGCACTTTGGACTCTTAAGGGAAAACGCCGGTCCAATGCAGCTCGGAGCGATTCGGCGTATTTGGGTGCAAAAGAGAACCATACCTAGTGTAAACGTACCCATTCGGACGTGCTGGAACAGTCTGTTGGGTCGTACGAGTTCGAAAATGAAATTTGCACCACTTTGCAACTTTACACTGCTTGCATTTGGCAACTTTTCCCTCAACTAAAAACTCATCACCATGGGAAAACGCATTTGAGATAGCAAAACCCGAGAGAGGTTATTGTAGATGGTCTCAACATGATCCCATATCCTCAGACGAAGAGTCTGTAAGCATCACGGTTTCTGATAAATAGTCCATCAAAGATTGCTTCCTTTTAGCACTTTGGACTCTTAAGGGAAAACATCGCTCTAATGCAACTCAGAGCGATTCAACATATTTGGGTGCAAAAGAGAACCATACCTAGCGTAAACGTACCCATCCAGATGTGTTGGAATAGTCTGTTGGGTCGTACGAGTTCGAGAATGAAATTTGCACCACTTTGCAACTTTACACTACTTGCATCTGGCAACTTTTCCCTCAACTGAAAACTCATCACCACGGGAAAACGCCTTCGAGATAGCAAAAACCGAGAGAGGTCATTGTAGATGGTCTCAACATGATCCCATATCCTTAAATGAAGAGTATGTAAGCATCACAGTTTCCAAGAAATAGTCTGTCAAAGATTGTTGCCTTTTAGCACTTTGGACTCTTAAGGGAAAACGCTGCTCCAATGCAGCTCGGAGCGATTCGGCGTATTTGGGTGCAAAAGAGAACCATACCTAGTGTGAACGTACCCATTCGAACGTATTGGAATAGTCTGTTGGGTCGTACGAGTTCGAGAATGAAATTTGCACCACTTTGCAACTTTACACTACTTGCATCTGGCAACTTTTCCCTCAACTAAAAACTCATCACCACGGGAAAAGGCCTTCGAGATAGCAAAAACCGAGAGAGGTTATTGTAGATGGTCTCAACACAATCCCATATCTTTAGATGAAGAGTCTGTAAGAATCACGGTTTTTGAGAAATAGTCCATCAAAGATTGTTGTCTTTTAGCACTTTGGACTCTTAAGGGAAAACGTCGCTCCAATGCAGCTCGAAGCGATTCGGCATATTTGGATGCAAAAGAGAAGCATAACTAGCGTAAACGTACCCATCCGGACGTTTTGGAACAGTCTGTTGGGTCGTATGAGTTCGAGAATGAAATTTGCACCACTTTGCAACTTTAGACTACTTGCATCTGGCAACTTTTCCCTCAACTGAAAACTCATCACCACGGGAAAACGCCTTCGAGATAGCAAAAATCGAGAGAGTTTATTGTAGATGGTCTCAACACGATCTAATATCCTCAGATGAAGAGTCTTTAAGTATCACAGTTTCTGAGAAATAGTCTGTCAAAGATTGTTGTCTTTTAGCACTTTGGACTCTTAAGGGAAAACACCGCTTCAATGCAGCTCGGAGTGATTCGGCTTATTTGGGTGCAAAAGAGAACCATACCTAACATAAACGTACCCATCCGGACGTGTTGGAATAGTCTATTGGGTCGTACGAGTTTGAAAATGAAAGTTGCACCACTTTGCAACTTTACGCCTCTGTAGAGATTTAGGGATGTCCTCTTCAGATCACTCTATTCTGAATAGGTTTGCGGAGCTACCAATGTTGAATCCAAGTTGACTGACTTTGAGAAAATTGTATCCCAGTGAACATGATAGAGGTCCCACTTCTTCTTGAATGCAGGAGCACCATCTGACCCTTTATCTCCATTCCTCTTGAAGCATCTTTTCTTTCCTCCTTTTCCTTCCTTCTTCAAGGATTGAGTGGAAAGAACATGAATGTCTTCATTTGTAGGGCTTCGTCCAATACCTCTCACAACCAACCTTGACTCCTCTTGAATACAGTCAGCCCTCAACCGATCAAACTTGGAAAGTTTCGATCTTATGCTGATTCCTTGAATGTAAGACTCCAAAGATGAAGGAAGACCATTAAGAGCCAACATGGTCTAATCTTTGTCATCAACAATATGACCATTTCTCTCGCTATATTTAACTTAGAGATCAGATAATACAACTGAAAGCACTCAAAAAATGAAACACATAAGACAATAAACACAACAAGAAATTTGCTTACAACTCAGGCCTAGCTCATGGTTGAATTTGATACAATGAATAATAGCACCTCTCATAGACGCAAAGATACAATCGAATATGCTTCTCCTTGAAATCGGCCTACTGCTGCAAGATGAAGTGTTGCTGCTCAAGTACAAACTTTTTCTTGGATTGCAAATTATGCTGAATGAACTTGATTGAGGAAATGAACAAAAATCACCTCATATTTATACAAAATAAGGTGACTCTTCAAAGAGGTCGGCCTCTCTTGAAAATAATAAATTACAAACTAATATCAAGGAAGGTCGGCCTCATCCATTTAAATAAAATGAGTATAAATTAAATATCCATAGGCTATCATTTAATTTATTACAACTTAATGTGATCGCTATCATGTATGAAAAATGTGGTAGCATAGACAAGGCAATGGACTATTTGAAAAAAATCTTCAAAGAAATGTGGTCTCATAGAATTCAATGACAAACAAATGCAATTGACAACTGCTCATAGTTTTTAGTTATGCAATGTGAAGTAATTGCATAACTGCTTAGGTTGACTTTGTAAGAACTATATTGTAATTAAAAAAATTTCATCTATGAACATCTAGTTGTTAGTTATGCAATGTGAAGTAATGATTTGAGTTTGAAAGATGTGTAATGCAATGTAATCAACGATATAAATATAAACTACATAATATAACCATTCAATTTTAAGCTATTGTACATTGATATTTAACCATTGCTCAAGATAAAAATTTCAAAGAGTTTAATCATGCACATGAGGAACAAATTAAATTTTGATTTTCAACTTCTATATATCAAATTATCCAATAATCAAGTGTATGTCCATATACGAAAATGGCATCGACGCCAACTCAAATAAAGTTTTACAAAATGTGGCATATGCCATCTCAATATATATTCAAAATCTACATGCCAAAATGTCTATCTCATCCTAAACCACTGGTGGATCATCAAAATGGAGCCTCTTTGAAGCACTTGTTGGCTTTGAAGGTAGTTGCACAAGAAAAATTCAAACCACAATTGAGATTAGTTATACTATATAATTTAAAATTGAATAATTAACATCAAAATCAATATACATTGAATTTTAATTGAACTCTAAAATTGAAATCTTGATTACCTAAAATATACGTCTCTTCAAAGGGCCAGGAGTCCTAGAATATACCAAATCAACTTTTGAAATTCCAATCTATATATGTGAACAAAAACATAAAATTGATCCAAGTTAGCATATGATTATTGGTAATAGGAACTTATTTACCAAACACAAAATAAAATAAGCACATACCTCTTTAGGTTGATCTTTTTCTTTATCTCCTTTAGGTGTTTGGACACCTCCTCCTTGAGGTGTTTCAACACCTACTCCTTGAGGTATTCCAATAACTACTCCTTTAGGCGGTGTGTCCCTTGTCAGCATATCTGTATAGCTCATAATTGCATGTACATAAAATTGACAAGTACATATGAAAATACCAATCTATGTCGACATATGTATAGTCAATATAAGATCTTAAAAATCTTAATTCAATCCAATTTGAGTTCAATTACCTTCCCCTTATCTAGATTTGCGCCTCCATAGTCTGGACGAGGCTGCACCTCACTTGCACTAGGTATTTCCTACAGGAGGAAAACAAGATAAACATATAATTTATTATATAATTTCATTAATGACAATTCAAATGACAAGCAAGTATAGAATATAAAATGTAAACGAGTGAGTGCAAAAATATATACTGTGTGTGTGTGTCCAAGCGAAATGAAATGGCCCTAAGGGTGCTATCAGTCACCCATGTGAGCTCCTCCTCAGACATCAACTGTTAAATAGACCATGTAAATAAATATTAGTACTTGATACTATCTATTATTAATATTCATTTAAAAACAAATGCAAGTTATGAAATTATAACTTAAATCTTACCTGTGTCACTATTCCAGCATCTCCCTCTCTAGCAGGAGAGGACTTTGTAGGGTGTGCTCCACTCCCCTACGATTGATCTATAATGTCCACATCATGGAGGTCATAATCAGAAGTGTCCAAGGGATGCTCAGCGGGCTATACAAGAGAACCCAAGTATATCTGGCAGCACATAGTGCAAGTATGTGGCACACAAATATGTGGACCTTAGGAGGATGATGCAACAGCACTCGAGCCTTCACCAACATCACCAAAATGTGGTTGAGCTACTGTAGAAGCATGCGAAACCAAATGACCACTCAAAGAGTGAATAGACCGAATAGTCTGTGTGGATGCATCCTGGATAATCTTTGGATGATATATTGGAGGTGGCGGAGGAAGGGGAGGAAGGAGAACATTTGGGTGCGAGACAACTCTAACTGCCCCTGGTCTATCCTGAGGCATACCTCCACCGACGCCCTGGAAGGGTTTAATGTCAAATTAATTGACATGATGCCCTAACACAAACTCAACATATATTTTTTTAATAAAATAAAATGGTATATCAGAATTATTGTTCGGTGGTTTATCAAAAACCATACACCAACAATCCCAAAAGTTAGCTACAATGTCCCTATGCATGCACCATTTTATGGAAATTTTTGTTTTATTAACATTCACTGGCAAACTGGTGTGGGGGTCAATGAATAAGAGGCTATTTGGGCTTTGGTTATTTGGAGATCTTTCACATCATCGTAAGACAATCCACATCGATAATATTCCCTCATGTCTTCTCGCCATGAATAAAAGGAATTATGTTGGGTGGAGAGGGTTTCTATATTTTTAATTATTTCCTTCAATGTGTTTGTCATATCTCTCAATCGAGGCATTGTCTGATAAATTTCACAAATGCCCCTCAATTGCCCCAATTTTTCACCAATTAAGTCTTCAATTGGTGGCTGTGGAGGTGGTGGAGCGTTTGACATTTGTGGATTTTCATTCGCAGCCATAATACCTGATTAAAGTTAAAAACTAATTAAACTAATTGAAATTACACAATATAAATGAAATTGTTGTAAAAAAACCCTAATTTTTAATAAAAATTCAAAAAAAACCATACTTTTTCACAAAAATCAATAACAAACTCTGATTTTTGATAAAAATACATCAACAACACTAATTTTTAATTAAGATCCATTTCAAAACATTAATTTCTAATAAAAAATCAATGTAAACTCTAGTATTTTTTAAAAATCAATAGAAAACCCTATTTTTGAAAAAAAATTAATAAAACCTACTTAAACTTAAGAGAATCTACTTGAAAAATCAATTACAAGATTGAAAAAACCAAATACTTACCTTTGAAATCGGATATCTGATTGAAGCGGATATCGGATTTTGGTTTTTCCTTGTGCGCCTGCATGCAAACTGTGAGAAATAAGTTGTAAGAGTCGACTATTTTTTTATATAATGTTTCCAGAAATTGGATATCCGATTTGTGGAAACTAGGTTTGGTTTTTGGTTCGGGTAAATGTACCGACACCCGAACCTAGAAAAGTCAACTCGGCATTTTCGCATTTTTTAGTCGATCCAAAACGTGATTTTTTCTCATTGCCACTTTTTGGCCCATCATGATCCTGCACATACCCACATATATATATATATATATGTACACATATATCCAAAAAATAACTTAAAGCTCCTGGTACATAAAATCTGGATCCTCTCTATCTTTAATTATCTCTAAAAAACTTTCATGATCTTCAATAGGCAACCTCCACTTTTGTTTGACACGTCCTTTTTTAGTTAAAGTTTCTAAATTTATTTTTGTTGCTATAACTAAGTGATTGTAATGTAGAACCTTTTGTCTTGGCATATAATCAACAAAAATAATACCATTTTTATCTATCTTTATTTGTTGAGAATATGTGCCTTCAATAATGACTGATCCAATGGGATTCTCTTGTCCATCACCATTTGTCATCAATTCCACCAATTTTCTTTTTGGTTGTGTACATCTTAGTAGATAGTAATCTACACCTTCCGCATTGTCAGGATTTGCAACAACAACAAAAATATCTCCTATACACACACCACATGCAAAGTAAATACAATAGTTGTAGTTGAAAATATATATTTTTAATCAATTTTAACTAAATTAATCAATTTTCATACCTATAACAACTAAATCAAATACATGTTCGTAATCAGCTGAATATAGAGGATCGTAGACATCAAAATTATCATCTTCAGCAAAAGGAGGCATTGATATTAATTGTTTCATTTCCCATTGTGAAACATACCCATCTCTAATATTCTCACATTGACAATATTTGCATTGTTCTCAATGCAATCAACACAAAAACAAGATTTTTTTCTCACATTAATTGCATAAGGCTTACTACTTCCCGTTGTCATGATTTGATGCATACTTTTAATACCATGAATTGATTGACAATTATAAGGATTTGATTGATCAATATTTGTAAATTCAAATTTAAAAATTCAATTAAAAAACATGTACACTTGAACTTTGAAATTCAAATTTTTAACAAATTTTGACTAGATGTACTTGTAACTTCCCAAAAATACCGTGTGTTACATGTTGAGTCGCGAGCAGAAAAATGACTTTTACAACATTCAACAATTTCATTTGCATTTTGTATGGCATTACCTGCAAGTACACATGTTGGCACAATTTGTAACCTATTACTTTCAAGGAACTTAAAAGAATTTTTAATTTAATTTAAATATATATCTAATCTTTTGAAAAATATATCTACATTCCATATATATATATGGTGAAAGTTACCAGCAAGTTCATGTTGACGAAGTGCACGCTTCACACATGCTCTTGCTCCATCGTGCTCTCCTTTTCCATGTCCACTCTCATAAAAATTCCACAAAAAATTGGTGTTGTGTTTAGCATGTCGATGGCTTAACCAAACAAAAGCTTTTGAAGACTTAAATTGTCTTGCACGAAGTTACAAATAATTACACTAAAACCAAATTAGCTCTTCAAAAAAGTAATTATATATATATATATAAGTGCAATTAGACAATTTAAGTCTCAAAATTAAAAGTAAATATAAATATAAAATTTTAAAAAATAATGTACTTACCAGCACATCCATTAGACCATATCCAATTTTGTTCTTGATTTATGCCATGTCGTCTCAGGTCTTCAAAAAACATTTTAAAACAATGAGCTACATAGCTTCTATCATGATTTGTATCATCACTGATATAAAAGTGAACCTCTTTGATGATAATTTGATCATTTTGCTACTTTGCATTCCATCAACCTCTAATTTGGAATGCCTATAGAAAATTTGCACAAAGATTGCAACTTGCTCTAAATGATATTATTGACTTTTAATCTCAATTTGAGGACTAAATGTGTAGTTCTCAGAGAAATCTACAGTAGAGAGAATACAACCTGGTGGAAAGAAATTCTTTGAATCACGAAATTGCTTAGTTTGTTATCTTGCACCATGAAAATGTTGGATATGTGGATATATGATATTACGAAATTTACTCATGAATTCATTGTAAGGCAATCCACTCTCTTTGAGAACAATTTTTTTGGCCTCAACTCCTGACTTCCTTAAGTATGTCTCATATTCAAATCTCTTCCAAACAACTTGCATTTCATTGTTGTCAACATGTAAAAGATTCTTTAAATCTCCACAATCATTACATACATTTTCTATACATTGAACATTGAATTCTTCAGAATCTTCTGATTTTTTGCATACAAGAGACTTCACAAATTGTGTTGTACTTCCAGAGATGGCTAAATTTTGATCAATTGTTGTCATAACTTTTCTATATGATTGTAGGTGTAAATAAAATTCAAAATGATTTTGACAACAACAAGTTTCACGTACTTTATTTATACGTACAAATGATGGTCATGTGTCTCAAACATCCTTTGACAAATCTTCACATTTGAAAAATCTTTCTTGAATTCTTCAAAAAGTTCACTTTGTGTTGTATCTATAAAATGTTTTGGATGAAGAATTTTTGTACCATCTTCACCTATTATTTGTATTGTATCCCTTCTATTGGATGAAACACGAGAGTGAGTAGTCCAATATTCAACCACCTATTTCTTTACATCTTCTGAAATTCTATCTTTTCGGGGAACCCTACAAATATTTACCCAATTTTTCTCAATTTTTTCATCTATTTCATTTCTCTTTTCAATATACCTTTGAAAAATTCTCCTAGAAACATTTGGTGATTCAAAAATTGCTTGAACTTGTCTTCTATGTGATAATTTCTTACTAAAAATTGCAGTCATCAACTCTCTACGTGCAACACTTAGATCACTAGATCAACTCTTTTTTTCAATACAGTCTAATGCTTCTTGCAAGTTTTCAACAATTGTTTGTTTTAAATCTGATGACTTTTTTCTATTATCAACCCCTAACAACTCCAAAACAAGGGTCATTTATTTTCGTCTAAATAACTTTGCAACTAATTGTGCTCTTCCAATTAGAGATTTTTCTTCAAAAAAATCATCCCATATTCTTTTTTAGTGTAATTTTAATGTGCTTTCAAATAAAATATCTTCAGATGAAATATTATTGAAAAGAGAATCTCCATCCATCTCCATCATATTTTCCATACCATAGTCCAAGAAATTTCTATTATTAGGTTCAGTTTGTTCTTGTACCTGTACGTCATTTTGGTCATTGATATTTTCATTGGGTTGTTCTTCATGAGATGATTCTTCACTCACTCTTCTCTTCCTTTGTCTTATTTGTCTTCGATCATACTTCCTTGATCTATTCCTTTTACATGCCATCACAAATTGCACTCAAATTTGAATTCACCTACATACAAATTTGTACACACATGAGCTTTCACTGAAACATGTACAGTTAATATTGCATAAATATCTAACACTTGAAAAAAAATTGAATAACATAGAATTGGTGATCAATAATAATGAAATCTAAGAATATAAATAGTGAAAACAAATTTCAAATGCATTCATGAAAATAAAAACATAATCAATTAAATAAGTTCAAGATCAATGTACCTTCAAATATAGCTCTTCTATTGTTTAAATACATTTTCTTTTGTCGAAATAAGTCTTCTAAATTGTCGAAATAAACCTTCTTTTGTCGAAGTAAATCTTCTAACTTGTTGAAATAAACCTTATTTTTTCGAAATAAGCTCTCCTTAGTCGAAATCAATATTCCTTGGTCGAAATATATTTTACTGAATTTAATTGAGTTGAAAAATCTAAACAAAAAAGTATATTATATATCGACCATTTTCGGTCAAGTCACTTTAGGCCGAGCTTGTTTCGACCGAGTAGGTTTTAGCCAAAACCCATTCGGCTGAAACAGGTTTGGTTGAACATGTCTAGGTGGCATCCTACATGGCAGCCAGCTCACCCTCTCTCAAAATTTTCTGAAACATTCAACTTCGATAAAGTGTTTCTCCTGTCAGAATTATTTTTCTGCAAAAAACAAAAATACCCTTTTGTAGAGTTCGGAGTGGTGAATCCAAATATATATTTTTTTAATATTTTGATTAGTTTTAGTATATGTTATTTTTAAAATAATGCAAGTAGGTTGTTAAAATGAAAAAAGAGAATGATTAGAAATTTAAAAAAATATAGTAAAACATATTAAAATAATTTAAAACTTATATGGTGTAGTAGAGGAGAGAGTCTTCTTCAAAAGGGTATAATTTGTTTTTTTAAATGATTAAAAAAATTGAAAATAGTTGATGGCCTATGAAAACTGTCAAATTCTAACATGTTTGACTTTAAAACATTATTACGAGAAAAATATAAATCAAAATTTGATTTTTTTTTCCATGCGGTAGATATTGAAGTTACTTATTTGGAGAAAAAAAAAATAGAGAAAAATGAAGTTTTTTTCAATTTGTTTCTTGATGGCCCGTGAAGTCACTCTTTTTTGAAATTTTTAGCATTCCAAAATTTGTCCTTAAATTGAAAAAACATAATGAATTTTTTTTTAAAAAAAATTTAAAAAATTATAGGAATAATCTTCATCGGAATTTCTGCATTTCATTAGTTTACACCATTTTGAAATTCAAAACATAAAGACCACTTTTATGTGGCCAAAGTTTAGATTTTTTTTTGTTGTCGATTGATTCCTTTATAAAGTGTGACACAGGTTTGTGTTTTTTCCCTTACTTCCACAACTTCGAGAAACAACAACAGATCACCAAAGACTTGACCATTTGGTCAATCGAGGGAAACTTTTGGATACTTGGATTGAGGACTCCATTGTTGTCGGTTGACTCCTTCTCACAAAGTTGTATTAGTTGAGGGTTGATGCACATAGTCTTCGTCAAAGGATTCAGGAGCTCGAGATTTTCATAGCAGAGCATAATCCGAAAGATCTTATTCTCATCTCTTAGCTAGAAGTTGCTTATGACGTTGTTGAAGCAGAAGAAGATAAAAAGAAGGTTTTCACTTAGAGAGAATTGCATCTTTGCAAAGTGGAATCATATGAGAATTTTTTTGCTAAGATGGCCACACTTCAGGAGAAGGTTATTTCAGCTCTCTGACTTATCAGTGAGTTCATCACTCATATCTCATGCCATTATCAGTGTGAGGATGGTACATGTGCAGAGCTAGAGGCAGTTCAATTTGAGTTCGAAGAGCTGGTTCGTGATAACCTAGGTGGAGATCCTAAGGCATCCAAGTTGGAGAAGTTCTCAATGTTGATTGTCAGTTTCAAGAAGGCGACTACAGAGGTCAGAGATAGCTAGAGGATGATCTAGGATGGAGACAAGTAGTTGGACAGCTAGTTCATCGTCGTGGACAACATCAAAGTGCTAGATGATGATATAATCAATAAATTCCTGGACGAGATGATAAACAAAGAGGGCTTGTAGTAGACGCCTAGTTGCATCCTGCAGTTGTTTATGAGGGTGGGTCAGAAGCAACAGTTAACTCAACATCATCTCTTGAGTTTTCATTGTTGATATCAGACGCACCTATCTCATTCTTGGAGATATCTTCACAAGAGGATGGAATTTTAGTTAGGATTAGTTAACTGATGGTAGTTATCAGTTAACTCTTTTTCAATAAGGACATGCATGTTGCACATGTCCAATTAGTCTTGTTTGTATCAGTTAACTGATGGTAGCTTTACAATTAACTGTATAGTTTATTTTATTTAGACTTAGAGAATAAAATATCGCATGTTGTGAAATTGTAGTTGATTCAAGGTGATTTTAGGGTTGCCTACACCTTTGATGTCTATAAATAAGAGATTTCAGCTCATTTTTAAATAACTTTTGCACGCGATAGCAATATATGTTGAGCCTACCTTGCCTGTAATATTGTTATTCTATATTTGTTCATGAGTGATTATTGTATTAATGAATAGTCGTGTCACCTTGCCTTCATGTTATTACTATGATGTTTATTTGAATCTTAGTTAAATGGGGTTGCTAGTTTGATCGTTTATTGTATGTGTGTTTCGTCTATGCAATTTACTATCCAAGTTGCTTACCTTCTGTTATGTGAATAATAAGCCTATTCAGGTGAGAAAATTGTTGAGCCACCTTGCCCTCATGTTGCAAATCCATACTTAAATCTTATCATTTGATGTGTGTGTTAATAAACTTCTTCCCAATCAAGCAAATAGTTGTGCCACCTTGCCTTCACGTTGTGAATTTTTATCTAAAGTTTATAGTGTAATCACATTCCTACTCCTTTTCCTCATGCTTTGTTTTCTTGAGGATATTGGATAGTTTAGATATTTTAGTTTTTAGTCATAGTTAAGACCTGCAAAACCAAAGAAAATCCTTAGTTGTAACATCCCTAGTTTTCTTAACCTTGTGCCTCTTCCAGCTGAGTAAAAAAGATAAGACTTAAAATACTTTACTTTTTCACGCATATCAACAGAAGAGGGAGCTTCCCCTTCTAATTTGAAGAGAAGTCATCGTGTACTGTGCATAGTTGTCCATACCAAACTGCACTCCAGAGGTGTTAATTGTACACCAACACTAAACTAGTCCCCAAGTATATAAAATTACTAAGGACAAAGGTTTAAATAAATATAGCATAACTGAGTAGCATGTACCTACAGCTAGAAAAGGATAAAAAGAGTCAAATCAAAGAAATTTAGTGTCAAGTGGAAATTTCATTGCAGATGCACTTCAAGGCAAGAAATCATCAGTTCCATAGCTCTTGTATTAAAATTACCATTTCGTTGAATGAGACCCTAACTCAAATCATTAAAATGTATCTTAACATAAAATTTGATGAAGAAATATTTCAGACAAATGAAATTTGTAAAACTTAATAGTTTTAGAATGTTAGAATTGGTGTGCTTAAGAACCAAAATTCTTCCAGATGGATAGAAACATTTTAACTCTTTTTTTTATTCAATGATTTATGGATTAGATCATGTGAGAATTTTTGCATCAACATTTCAGATCACACTCCATGATCCATCATTAGGATGAAAATAAAAGAGCTTAAGGAGTGATAATTTTTCTCCTTAAGCTCTTTGTTTTTCATCTTGATGATGGATCACAGAGTGTGATCTGAAACGTTGATGCAAAAATTCTCACACGATCTAATCCAGAAATCATTGAATAAAAACAATATGGATTGTGGAAACTTGATATCATTGATTTAACTTTAGTTATTGTTTTTAAGGAAGCTTGGAGGATTCACTTTTCCCTTACTTAAGTTTATGGTAAAGCATTTTCATTTCATATTATAAAGGCAAGGTTTTATTTGTAGTTCCAATGAAATAGTTTTATGGATTTTCTCAAAGCTCTCATGGGGCCCTTTTAGATGAATCTACTCTTTTGGATATATATGATATTTATTATTGTATTCATATGAGATTTATGTGTTTGGGTTTTGTTATTTCATCATAGGGTTACCATTCCTATTTTCCATCTTTATTTTTATCGTACATCATTACCAATTTTTTCTTTTTTTGTTGTCTACAAAAAATATACTCTTCTCTAGATTTATATGAAATTTGATATTATGTTCATATGAGATTCATGTGCCAAATTTTTGTTATTTACTCTTATAGCTACCATTCTTCTCAACCATCTCTATTTTTATCTTATATCATAACCTTTTTTCGCTATATGTAGAAAATATGCTCATAGATTTATATGAGATCTATTAATGTGTTCATATGAGATTTATATGTTTGGGTTGTGATAAATATTGTGTTCATATGAAAATTATGTGCTTCGATTGTCATTTCATCTTATGACTACCAATAGTGTCTATCATCTCTAGTTATAGTGCATCATTATCATTTTATGTAGTCTAGAAAAGTCTACTACTTTGGATTTATATAAGAACTATTATTGTCTTTATATGATATTTATGTGCTTGGGTTTAATCTCTACCTTTTCACTATTTCATTAGAATGACAAATTGATAGATAGTACCAAATATTTTTAAAAGTGTTATTGATAATTTAATTTTAAAATAAATTGCAATATCTACTTGATGGTGGTTATCTATCATCATACAAATTGACATGTTTGAGACACCATAACATCATTATGAACTTTTAATTTTTAAAAATGAATTATTTATAGAATAAAATGCATTTAATTTGCAATTTAAAATGGTGTGTTCTTGTCGGTTGTTAATACAAAGGAGGAATTTCAATCCAAAAAGTCAAGGCAAGAATGAGCTAGGAGGATTTGGAAGATCTCAGGGGGTTTGACCAAATATAGGCTACTTTGGCTTTCATTCCATCAATTAGAAGTGTTAGTGATAGTTTAATTAACAAATTAATTTATATAATCATTTTTTAAATTATCTAAAAATGAGTTTTTGATTATTGTAAAACAACTTTTGTTGGGACCTGAAATGCATTACAAACAAGTTTTGAAGGGACTTGAAACCCTACCAAAGCAAAGGAATTTTTTACAAAGATAATCCACAGACCAACAACAACCCATCAACAACAACATTGAACAAAAAAATAGGACTACACAAGTTTTGAAGAGACCTAAAATTATTTACAACCAAGTTTTGAAAGGGACCCTGAACCATCTTACAACCAAGTTTTAATAGAGACCATGAACCCTTAACTACCTGATTCAACCAAACAACATAGCAACCAACAACATTCTAGTAGCACCCCTCATCCAACTGGCAAAACCATCCTGCTAGAAAAGACAACTCAACCACAACCTCAATATGGGAGAGCTCCCCTCTATAAGAGAGGATGCAATAAAAATATTTACCAGTAGATCCAACACCCTCTAGCACACCCCAACACCACCTCAATAGGAGCAAGAACTAGAGAAGAGTACTCCCCACCAGACCAATAGTGACCAACTCCACCTCAATAGGAGAGGGCTCCACCTTAATACAAGAATTCTCCACCTCCATAGAAGACATCAACTAAAAGATCTGGAAGGAAGCAGGAGCTCCAGTAGTAAGGATAGTTACAACACCCCATGGCATGAAAGGATACATGAGAAAAGAGGGATGCAACGTAGTCGCTAGCACTAGAATAACAACTCAATCCTTAGATAAAGAACAACCCCAATCAACAGAGAAAACCTTACGGCCCAAAAGGGGTACTCGAAAAAGGAAAACTTACAAAATTGGGACACAGGAAACAACCTAGTCAACATGGAAAAATCAGAAAAATCTCTCCAACCTAGCATAAGAAGAGAGTTATCCGTCACAAGGAAGAAAACCACCCCTGACAAAAAATTTAGCAACAAACACCCGAGGGCCAAAACTAAAAACCTAAACATAAGCCCATCATAAACTATGTTCTTGCTTCTCCAACCACCAAACCCGAGGAAAAAATCCTCTAGAAACAAAACCAAGGGAGAGAAACCTCCATCTCCCAAAAAACTAGCCAAGATAGCCCCAAACAGTAGACAAAAGTGGGGCACAAGAGCCACATCCTCTCACAACAACCAAGAGCACTTCAAAAGAGAGACTGTAGCAAAGACCCCTCCAACCACAATAGTTATTAGCAAGAAACAAGAGACCAAAAATGTCTCAAGAAGTGCCATCCTGAAAGAAATAAACACCAAAAGCCACAAACCATAGCAATCCAACGGGATGACAAGAATAAATAAGCCCAACAGGCATAAAAGAGGAGGAATAATCGCTCCCCTTAAAAACAACCAAAACAAGAAAATGAATGCATCACATGAAAGAATACCCACACTCCACCAAGAAGACATGGACATTTGGATAACCAACCATCAATCCACCAAAACTGTGGCCAGAGCAAAAGGAACCATCAGAAAAAGAAAAGATCTAACTGCCAAAAGCTCCAAAGGATGCTTAGAGAGTTGATCCCCAACCAAGGAAGCCAAAAATCCATCCAGGGCAGCTGAATTCGTATCTGAATCCTTTCCATCCTCATCGCAATTCTCAAAGGAATTCAAAATTCTTCTTGCACCTCTTCTTGCTCGAGCACTGCCTAGCGCTCCTCTCCATATTTACAACATATGTTTTTGAGTATATTATCTAAAATTGAGTTGTTTATAGCAAACAATAAAATTAGTTTTGAATTGGGTGCACTAATAACTAAATGATATATAAATTCATTTTTGTCTCTTTTCTTTTTTACTAAATCTTAACTAATTTTCAAAGAGAATTCTAACCCACATGAAATGATCATATGACTAGGTAATGCACCTCTTTGAATCATTTTATAAACTTATAAAGTGATGGTTGTTTCTTGAAAAGTGGGAGAGGTGAAAAGTTAAGGTAAATTCATCCATATAGTAAATGAGACCATATCTCTAACACCCTATCCTTGTTTTGATTTGTGTCAAAATAATTATGCAAGTTAATTTCAAGTGACATTGTACCTAAACTCATTATTTTGGGGAAGTTGGAACCAATATCTACATTATTAGGCATTACAAAATATATTTAAGTTGTAGTTCCTCCTTTGAATCTCTTTATATCTTAAGGATATAGGAGCATCCCTAGAAAAATAATTTGATCTTGTGTGCTTGAATTTTTTTTATGATTCCACTTACAAAACAAGTTCAAGACCATTTTGTTAAATTTAGAGAAAATGAAATATGCCCCTTAGTTTTTTTCAATTTTTCTCACATAAACTTTCACCCGTTAGCATTAGCCCAATGTAATAATCAACAAGTTGAAAACAACCCTTCACTTTTTGATCACCCGGATCTTGGAATGGGCAAGGTGAGAACATATGGTGCAAGGGGATCTGAATATAATTTCAACGTTAGAAATACAAGTAAATTCTTGGTAGCAAGCCATCCAATAGAGAAATGAAATACTTGATGACATAGCCAACCACTTCCACTTTTCAATGGGCTACAAAAAGTAAAGTAAAGCAATGAACTTGGCGGCATAGCTAGCCACTTCCACTTTTTAGCGGGTAACAAGAAAAGTAAAACAACTCGACCACTTATTCAGCGGGAGTGAAGAACAACAAAACTGAGAAGTAGAAGTTTATTGGTAGTACCAAATTAACATTACAATTATTATCAAATACATGGAAAATGTGTCATGAACTACTCAAATGAAATCTTATTACAATATAAATTAGTCATTGCTCAATGAACCATAAGGCAACATAAAACAAGCAAATATTGAGAATATACCAGTCTAATATAAAGGGGCAGTAGTTTGATTTTTTGAACAACGAACCTGATACATCAACCTACACATCATCAAATGTTCATAACTCTCTAACAAAACCTTTCAATCACCTCAAATCTATTGCAAATGATGCCTAAGAGTTGGGTGCCCAAGACCTAGCAAACAAATTCCACCAACTAGATTAGAAATCTCAAGCATGGTGATAGGTTGTCATTAGGTCCCATTACTTTAGAAGATATAAGTTCAATATTTCGGTTGGGTAGTGTCCAAGGCAATTTATGATAGAAGGCAACCTAACTAACTCTTTTAGATTTTTTGGTTTCTTGGGACAACTGAAATTAATTTTAACCTAAGATCGTTTAACTACTTAATTGACAACAATTTATATAAAGTAAGCTAGAAATATTTAAACTAGAAAGCATAAGATAACTAATCTAGAAAACATGATAACTAAACTAGAAAACACATAAATGATTAAACTAAGGAGTTGGTAAACTACAGAAGTATAAAAGCTTGTAAACAATCCATGAAACATCTCCTTTAAACAGTAATGATTCTAACAGTGAGCAATAAGTAACTACGAAAATGAGAGACAACGAGTGCTCTGGAACTTCGGACACAATACAAAAAACTTAATAATTTCCTACTGAATGATTGTCTATGCAGTAAAAACAACATAAAGGAGAGTACTTATCTATTTAAGCTATCCTCCCTCGAGTGGCCAACTCGCCAGTTACTACGTTTGTTCTCAGGTCACATACACAACTGATTCGAAAATTCTTCCATTAAAATAATTTTCATCTATAACTTAACAACTCATAAATTGATATGTAATAATCTCTTTATTCATATGTATTCAGGAAACATGTTGACAACATAACATTACTATTTTTTTGTTATCCTTTGCTTCTGGAGATTATCTCTATAGAAAACTTCTAACTAAGTCCTATATTTCAGATGGCATAGATGACCATTGAAAAAGTCTATAACATATTACAAATGAACTTTTATGTCTTTCAAACCCATTACATAGATATTAAAGATGTTCGAGTTGAGCCATGAAGTCTTTGAACTTAAAAACATAACAAAAATTAAAAATAACAACAACTATAACTTCGGTCCATCAGCCTAAAGTTCTAGAGCATATTTCCAGCGCACATCTTTAATCTTTTCTGGAGCACGTGTTGGTGCAATGTTTTCCAACTGTTGCTTGATGACTGATTATTATCCTACAAAATACTCAAAACAACTCATTAAATTTGTATTAGCAAGATACTTCAATAAATCACAAGAAATAAAGTTTGTACAATTTTTCCTTAAAAGACAAGCAACTATTTCTCCTAAAGTTTAAGTAATTGGCAGAGGATAAGGACTTTGTATATATGGAATAGGAATTTATTATGCTATTATGATGAGGTTATTTTTACCTCATCCTTTCCTCCCCTTCCTAATTCCTGGCAGGTCCTCCTGCCCCTTGGTTGTAGCCCTGTCCTTTGTTCCATTCTTCATACTTAGCACTAATATCATACAGATTTTTTGTTGTTTTATCTAAATCTATAGGTGCATGGATGAAGCCTCTATGAAAATCAACTCCCTCTTGCCATTCATTGAAGATTTTATCATTTTGATATGTATTAATATGAAAAGCAGGAGGTGGAAAGAGTAACAAGGGAGGTCTATACCTCATCCCTATCCAATCTGTTCTGAGGTTTTTCAGGATTTTAGACAAGGCATCTACTCTTCTGAAGGACCATTTGATGTTAAGAGGGGAAATCACCTCTCTTTTCTTTAGATATGTTGGTAATGGAGTGTATCTTTCTTCACAAACACGCCAAGCTGGACCAATTAATTTTTGCATGTGTTCCATGAAATGGTTATAATAGAGTCAGAGGCTTCCATCATCTCTTTCTTTGATTTTTTCATCCAATACAAGAGCTAAAAAGGTAGATTTAAAATCTGCAGGTCTAATGTTGGGGGATCTCATTTGAAGACTCACATTTTTCTCTGCTTGAGCATATTCCCTATTGCACTCTTGCTAATGAATCTGATTTTGCATGGTAGATAGCAAAGACCTCAGTTGCACTTCTCCAACAAAAAGGTTAATGAAGAAATCAATATGGTTTTCTAATAGAAGATCATGAACAAAGAATTCACATAGCATATCTTGATCTTCAAGAGTTGATTCTACAAACATTTTAACAAATTCTTTATCATTAGGTTCATATGGTTGATCATTATAAATTCTTAGCAATTTCCATATTAACCATTGTTCATATAAAAACATTGAATATAGCCTCGATGGTCTTCTACATGATAATAGATATTCTGCTACTTAGCATGCATCTTGCTTTCCCCTATAGGCTCTATGAAATGACTCTTTCAATAATACCATCTCCATTTTCAACTTGTAATTTTCAATCTCGGCATTTCTTAGGAAATAGCACTATTCCATCCACTTCATTAATAATGGAGGAATTTGAACTTGGAACCACTCAGTTACAGTCAGTTCGGTCTAAACTCCTTTTGATTCCAGCATTGGCTTATTGGTGCTTTCCTATAAATCTTGTTCTAGTTCCACACTCCTACTAAGAGAAGCATTCAGTTCTTCTTTCTGTCTTTTCTTTTCTTCTTCAAAATCTGAAAACATGAGCATAAAATTCTTTTTCAAGCTTTCAATTTCTTTATCTTTATCAAACAGATCAACACTTTGTCATGTTTTCTTGATTCCAATTTTGAATTTGTATTTGCAATTCATTGATGAATGTATCCTTTTCTTGTATTTGCAGTTTCAAATTCTGAATTTCATCTCTTTTCCCTATCACAGTAATATGTACTGTTATTTCTTC
>CM021107.1:634058265-634177538 GCA_007115665.2 Sequoiadendron giganteum
CTTCCAGAGTTAGCCAAATTTTGGCCTTTTTCGTTTTGAGAAACTCCCTTGCTATAACATCTTTTTGACCTTTTCAGCCATGGCTTCTTCGTTGGAGCTTTTGAGGTTTAGCTTTCAGCACCTGGTACTGGCCAATCTACCATTAATGGCATCAGAGCTCCTAACTTTGTTCCTGAAAAATGGGAATAGACCCACCAGAGTAAAACATGACTTTGGATAATTTTGACTTGATCAGTGTGATCGTGAAGGCAATTAACCCTATCAGAATTATTTTAAATCGTTTCCGGGAAGGTTGTATTTTTAAGGGTTCCCTTAAAAATAGGGGTTCAAAATTTTAACCATAGGTTCCTTGACAGAAACCCTCAAAGACTTCATGTTTGGTTTGACCTAAAACATACTTTCGATGGCATTTTTACATTGTTTAGCTCAATTTAAACAGAATGCCAAAAATTTCATTTTGGGTGTAACAAAGAGCTCGACTTGTGTTGATCTCATACATCTCCTCCAAGGTCTTGAACATATCTCTTGCTGTTTTCAACTTGGAGATGATTGGCACAATGTGATCTTTCATGGAATCAACCAACATCTTTTTCGCCTTAGTGCCATTTCTTTTCCATTGAGGCTTCTCATTCTCTTCGGTTGGTTTGGGAACTTCGCCCTCCACGAACTTAGCTAACTCATTTTCCTCCAAAGTGAGCATCAGTCTAAACTTTCAAGATGTGAAGTTTGATGCACCCTCAAGTCTATCTTCGATCTTGAGCCCGTTCACCATCTTGACGATACGATAGATGCAATCAAAGATAAGAATAAGAATGGAGGATATCGTTGCTTGAATAAAATCTGATCAAGATTTTTCTTATACCCGCTCTGATACCATGTTAGATTTTATGATCAGATTAGATAGACAAAAATTTAATTCAAATCAGACACAATAACACAGGATATACCCTGGGAAAACCCTCCACTTGAGGGAGAAAAACCCAACAACAATATATCACTTATATATATATATATATTTTTGATCAGTAAAAGGTAATTTAATTTTTATTAGTAAAAGTAAAAGGATTACATTTGTATTACAATATTTTCATAGGCCCAACCCTATGTGGCACCTTCTGTTACATCAAAATGCATTTCAAAAAACCACTCCCTCTCTAGATTTACTTCGCTAGCTATGATAGGAGTTGATTACAAGCTTCTTTAACCAACAAAAAGTCTAGCTTTAAAGGCCGCTTTCTATTTAGTTGCCTACACCAAAATTTAGTCCCAGCCACAATTCCCTGTGTTTTCACACACCAGCTTCTTCCTTCCTTCAACTTCCTCTTGTTCACCTTGTGTTGTCGTCAGCTCTTGACTGCCTCGCCTTCTGGTTCCACCATGTTTCACTTCCGCACCATGACTTTGAGTGTTCACAAAATAGGAAAAAACTTCTTCAATTCTTATACAAAAAAGAAAGACTTCACAACAATTCACCTAGCCTTTCCGTGCCTCCTTCCTCCACGTCTCGCCGATCGCTGTTTCCTCGAGAATGGGCAAGAGATTGCTGCTATCTCTTGTCGTTCAAAGCCCTCCTGACGTTTGAGCATGTATTTCAGATTCTCCCATGCCACCAACACGTCCAGCTTATAGGCCTCCTTATTAGTCCTCCTACGCCAACGAATGAAAGGGATAAGCCCTTCTTCCGTAGCCTCGTCCATGTCTGTAATGCCCTCCGAGACATCAAAGCCTACACCTGGCACTGCCCATTCCAAAAACGACTCCATTTACCCCAACAACTCTGCTTCGAACAGTTCCAGCATCACCCATTCTATTTCCTTTACATCCTCTCCAAGCTCTAAGGCCCAGGTGAAGATCATGGATGCGATATCCACATCCAAATGCCCTCTATGCGTCGCTTCTATGAAATCCAGTTCCAGCGTTTCCATCACCGCTTCAACTATCTCATCGTTTAGACATTTCAGCAATTGTTTTAACCGTTTCCATGATGGCTGCCCAAAAAAGGTTTTTTGCTGTAGCTTTGTCGTAAACCCCCACATTGCTTCCATTGCCACCTTGCTTCCTGCACCGAAGAAATTTACGTGAAAAAGAAAGCAAACTGTTATTTAAAAAAACGTCCTCTCCTGTCATTAATATTGGCTTGCTTTGCCAACCTGTTATCATTATTCCGGTACACCACGATTGTCCCAATCGCGTCTGCAACTGCAAATAAATCCTTGCTCTACCATATCATTACTCCGCACGCGCCAACTTCATCGCATCTTGCCTTGCTCTTCCTGAGGTTTTGACAAGATCTGTCCTGGATGCGACAGGACCGCCGTCGTATCTCCAACGGGTTGGTTTCACCCAAACCCATTATTACCCCTACCTTTGTAGGCCCGCCACCCGACCAACCACTCGCAACATATCACTTATATATTGAATATCAATGAATGTCTCGTTTACAAAGAGGCCGATATTAAGGTCAAGAATGAGCACCACAATCTGATGCTAACACAAGAATGAAGTAACTCAGTCTTCTATAATAATATCGATCTGCACTATTATATATTTCTCCTTTACTCTTGCTTGCACTTGTGAATATCGAACTATATAAACAATGAATCTGAATGCTTGAATGATCGAATGGCACCTTCCTTATATACAATTCGAATGAGGAGACTTCAATAGATGCGTCCTTTCAAGTGTAATGTCGGCCTTCATGAAATGTGATGATTCTCCAATATAATTGCCGATTAGAGATGGGTCGGCTTCAATAAATAATAAACAAGTATTAAATATCATTTAATGAAAGACGTCTCTTAATAAAAACGCCTTGCAATTTACATAGCCGTTAGGCTACAATTTAAATTGTCTTCATTGCGGACTGGAAGTAGAAGCCCGATGCTACTTCTAACATCAACACTTCCATCCATCAAAGATGATGGATACTCATGTCTTGGCCCAAGAATCCCTTATGGGCTCCAATGAATCCTCAACAAACTGTCTTCTTTTCCAATAAGGCGCTACGCACCTTCTCAAAACTCAAGCTGTTGTACCCTTTTGGAGCCTCCTTAATTACTTTCACTATTTGTTGCCAATATGGTGAGTGAACAATATTAGAAGTCAATCCATTTGCATAAACGCATTTCACAATGTGATGATTGGCAATCTCATAAGACTCATCGTGAAATGTCATTTCTAACGGTCTTTTTTATCTCACACGCTACTAGTTGTTCTTCAGGTGTGGTAAAAAATGGGTGGCTCTCTAGAGGTTGAAGATTAGATGGTATTGGAGGGGGCTTCATTCCTCGAGATCCTTTTTTAAGGGTGATTTGATTTATGGCCAGCTGCTTCATTTTTCTTTTCTTGCTCATTAATAAATGCTATGAGTTTCTTTGATGGATGGGTACATTATTTTTCCCTAGGGAAGCTTTCATGGCCATCCTAGGGATGGCACACAAATGGGCTTTCAATTGATTGTACGAGTTTGAGTATTGAACATCACACTCATTGCATAACCAAATATAACCCCCACCACCTAGAATTGGCTATACCATATAACATATTTCAAAAAGCGTGAATTTGGATCTATTTTGAAGTAGGGTTAGCCCATAGAAGTTGAATTGGCTGTCATTGTAATTCTTGTGGCAACAAGTTCAATAAATAACACATTCAAAACAAATGGAAACTAAAAAAATTATATAGAACATATTTGAGTTTAAAAAGTTTAAGCATATGCTATACGTTCATAGAAGAAAGAAGAAAAAAAGGAATTTCAAAACAAAACAAAAATGCAGAAAAAAACCAAAAGAACCAACCTCTTTCGCAAAAATATTGCTCTACAATCTCCTTTGTAGTGAATGGGCTCTTGCACATGTATAGGAAGAATAAAATCAATCACTTTCTAACCTTCACCAATCAATCTTCAACTCTATTCATTTGATGGCAAGCAACAATGAAAGTTTAGGAAAAATGAATGACTATTGTGTTTTTTATTCACAATGAGGAAAACTACTTTGTTTTTGTCAAAGTCAAAGTCAAATGTGTTAAACAATAAAAAAGGCAATTTTGTTAAAAAAAAACCCATCACTTTTTGTCGGATTTGCTGCAGATTCTACAAAAATATGTATGGGTTCACCATAGGTTTTCTTGGGTTCGTCCAAGACAAACTCACAAGTAAAAGTGTGTTCCCTAGATGCACCTCCCCCACATCAGATTAGGATTGGAAGCCAGAACAAATTTGACCCACTACCAACAATGAACTGTATCTTAATATTATTGTCATTCAAAGTATGCTCATCTTATAACCATCTTTATCATGGCCTAGTTTTATTTTGAGTTAAAAACAAAATATAATCGAGGATAATTAGTTGTTTCTAGTACAAGGGAAACATCCTCATTTTTAGTAGGTATGGCTTGGTGGCCCTGGCTAAATTTGGGGGTGTGTCTAATCTTTCACTTGTTTTGGAATGTTAGGAAATTTGGGGAATGCATCACAGATCCCTAGGAAAATATTTTTAGGTAATGCAGGTGAATATTGAAAAGCTAACCTCATTGATGAAAATTTATGCTAAAGGACCCTTGGGAGTTGGATTTGTTCAAGGTGCTAGCCACAATCTACCTAGTATTCTTATTGAATACTATCTCAACCCTCAAAATTATTGGTGCACAATTCATTCAATGTTTAAATTAATGGTGATTATTATCATTATTAAACCATTAAACAATTTCAGAAAAAACTGATGCACATCACAAAGCAACTATAAGATGAAATCCATACACAGCTGACATATTTCAATAACTGGTCTACATCAGGCTTGAGTTGGATGAGTACAATTACTTTCTTAGATAAACATTGGGAATCTATATTAGACTATCACAAGGTTCAAAGTTAAATTCAAGCTCACGAGTCCCTCCACAAACAAATTTTTAAAAGGGATCAATTTGGTAAATAATAGATACATAAGGGAACACCTTCAAGAGTTCATACAATTGGGAGAATTAAGTTACTAACATTATGGCAGATGTAGGAGATGACCATTTCCTTGTGATTTTGGTTTTCATGTAACATGGACTATTTGTATAGATTGAGAAGGAGATTTAGATCTTCACCATCATTATATATCTTGATAATTATATTAACTTTGGTAATTGGTCCGTTGTTACTCTGAAAATTGGTTTTGGGGTGTGTAATGTCTCCATTTTTGGGTTCTCTTGCACTGTAGTTGGCTCTGACCTTCTCGATGTATGTCAACCTTATCAGAGGGGTTATTTGATGTTACCAATGAGCTTAGATGAGCTAAGGGACTCGGATGACACTTTTCAAAGTTATTTTCGGCTTTTGGTATGTTCTCCAAGATTATTGGAGGGAGTGCCTATTTATAGTAAGTTACTCGGTTGGGTCCAATTCTCATTATTTATCATCGGTAACACTCCAATGCAATTAATTCTTAATTTTGATGTCTTTTGACAAATTTTGCAAATCAGATGTATTGATGAGCTATATTTAATTATTTTTACAAGGTTTCTAATTTTATTAAAATAATTTAATGGCCACCTTAGTATAATAGCTCTATGGAACAAGAATTGAAAGTTTTAAATGTTGGATGCCGATAAAGTGATTTTTGGTGCTGGAAATGTTTAAATAATAATATAAATCACTTTTTGGAGTAATAAGGTTTATTTAATTTATAAAGTGATTTTATATTATTTTTCGAAAGGCTTTCGGAAATGTTATAAAAGGAGTTTTGTGAGCTCATTTGCATTATTTTGGATATTGTTTATTTCTCTATTGGAGATTTGTGCTTGTGGCCAAATTTCTCACCGGAGGGACGAAAACCCAAAAGGTAGTGTGATTCTAACTAAGGATCGACAGTGTGCTAAAGATTTGGGATTTGGGGATGAGAATCCTTAGATTCCAATGGAGTAATTTCATACAGAAGCTTCCTTTGTGTTGAATGTTTGCAAATAAGGGTTTGGAGTAGAATGATTTATCTATTCGGGTTTTACCGGTTGCCATGTGTGCTGGAACAAAGTTATTTTATTTACAGACAAATAATAAATTTGTGTGCAGTGTGTGCAAGAGTGAAATATCAAACAAAAATATGTGTGCCATGTGTGCGAGTGGATTTGGATAGAGATTTTGTGTAGTGTGTAGTTGTGAAGATAAGAAAAAAAATCAAATAAATTTTAGTAATTTCTGCTCAGTACTATGCCCAACCGTACTTTTCCTTGAAGCCCATAAAAGGGGTCAGACAACCTCAAAGAATACCCAAAGAAGCTCAATGATTTGCACTAGTTGAAACTGATTTTGATCATTGGCCCGATGAGTCACAAAATTTGAAGAAATAGTTTAAAGTTACTGAGGATAAGATTGTTGCAGCCTTAACACATCTTGATAACACACACAGGTTCATTGAAGATCTTTGTTGGAAGGCCCAAGTTGAGAAAAGACAGAAAGGGGTTGAAAGAGGATCCATTCTTGCAAATTTATATGTAGTTAAAGAAGCTTTGGAAACAATGAAATCAAATTACTTGCAATTGATTTTAGATAGGGATCATGCTATCAAGTTTTCTGAAGACAAGGAGAAAGAAGTTGACGAACTCAACCTAGAGCTAAGTTTGGTTCATTTTTCACTCTACAAAGCTGAAAATCAGTCATCTATTGCAGCTACACCCAAGGAACAAGAATCAAAAGCAAGGACCATGGAAGTCAAGCAAATAATTGAAGGAATTGATGAGTTTCACAAGGATTGCATTTTGGAGCCTAGCTACCCTTGGAAACGTGAAGCAGAATGCAAAAGTGATGGAATAATGCTGAAATATTATTTCTCAATTTTTTTGCTTTTTAAACCAAACATTTACAAAGAATCAATCACCCGTTAAGGTTAGCATAACCAAAATGTACATGAAAGAACTCTAACCAAGAATGTGCCCTAAAACCACTTAAGGAGGAGGGGCAGGCATATGGTTAGAGAATCCCTAGGATCTACTGAATCAATGAGTACGAGATTACACCGAAAGAGAAATACTAAACTCAACACCAAGAATGTGCACTCAAGATCCTTTGACAGGTGAGGTGCTAACATATGGTGGAGTACTACTGCTAAATTCAAATGAACAAGGCGGATAACCAGCCAAAGAGCTTTCCACTCTACCACCAAACAGTGGGGGGAAAATATTACAATTGATTACTTCTTCTGCTGCGGCAGACATCCACTGAAGAGTGGGGATTCACCACTTAAAGTGGGCATGAAAGAAATTACAAATCAGATTATCCACACTGGCGGTATACCATCCCAGGGTGTTTAATGTGAAGTTATTAAAATAATGCAGCAAAGCTAAAACTAAAACAGTACTACTGTTAACAGTTTGTACAAAGTGAAAAGCTGCAAATTACATTGTTCATCACCATTTTTCTAAACACCACTTTATACAATGTTTCCGAGTTAAGGAATAATAAGAAAGAAGATAGAATATGGAAATAGCAAATGAAAAGCTTCTATCTCAGAAATCTGCAATTCTGGAAATGACAATCAGCAACTACAAAAATTCATGAATTGCTCACAACTCAATCAAAATACCTCCGAATTGCGTGAAACCGAAAGCAAATGTCATTTGGAAGATCGACGCCCCTGTTGAGACAAAGAAACAACTCCAAAACACCCTTAATATTTAATGGCACAATTCCCAATGTTTGCTGAAAGGTACGGCCCTTGATAGGGGCGATTTCTTATTATAAAAATAACCACTTCAAAATAAAATCTTGAAACTCAATCTGCTAGTCTGGATGAGAAGCAGCAACAATTCAATTAGGTGTTATCTTGCAAACACGAAATTGAAGAAGGAACTAGGAGGTTAGCATTTCTCGAAGCATAAAATGATAAATCATTTCGACAACATAAGTTTAGCAAAATAATGGATACCAAATGCTGGAGCCAAGCCTCAATTTTAAAGGAAGAGAGGAGACTGTTCAAATTCTCCAAGAAGGTACGCCAAAAGCCATCACCTTTTCAATTTCCGAAAATAAATATAATTCTTCAAAAATACGCCCCACTTGAGACAATGAAGAATTAATATAAAAAAACCTTTTAAATTCTTCATGTGGCGCCACCTTTAAAGCCCCCCTTTTAAAACAACTTGAAGTTAATTCCTTAGGCCAAGGGGTAACTGCGAATTAGACCCATTTGCTCAATTAATGAAGAAATCCATTAAAATAATATTTCCAAAAGGCCAAGGCTAAGTTCTGAATATTGCTACCAATGACGTGATGAACTGAAGGTTGACAACTGCTAATTGCCAAAAATAGTATTTACTATAAATAGTAAATAATGAGGAAAGATCACAAAACCTCCAAAATTGGAATCCTTTGATTCACCTCAACGAGCCTACAGGATTTCGGAATAGGCTGATGAGCCACTGACAAGGTTACTGCCAAAAGGGGGACATTACAAATGCATAATGATTTCAGCATTCCTTGTACCACAAAGATCCAAAATGCTAATAGTTTATGGGAAGAACATCAAGAGTGTAATTTCATGAGATCAGATGAACAATTTTCTTTTGATTCTTGTGGTAATTAGATTATGTGGGATCCAGGTGTGGTGTGTAATTATAAGATGAAACCAGTTGAATTGCTTATTGGGCCACCTAGGATAGTTGATGGTTTACTTCCTAAAGTAGACTGTTGTGGATTGGATCATCATAGGTTGATGGTTGACGGTTGACTTTGTTGGGTTACCACAAGGAAGGGAGTTCTTTTGTGGTCTACAATTTGATGGGGTGGATACCATTGGTGTTAAAGCTACAAGCACTATCAAATGCACTTTTGATGGGGTCCACATGGAAATTAGAGTAGCGTAGCATTAGCATGGTGGAGTTACTCTTTGGGTTACTATTTATGCACCAGATCTTTTTCATGGGTTATTGGTGACAAATGATGATGGAAGAAGCATACCATGGGATGTTGTGGACCTAAAAAGGGATAATAATGCTGCTTTGCCTCTTTACTTAGTCATCATATGAGTCTATTTGAGTCTTGCAAGTGGATTGGAGAGAGATTATGAGAAAAACTTGGTATTCTACTGAGTTGGTGACTTTGGGGGAGATATTTCTAGCCAAGGGAATGATAAAAAAATTCATTTTGGCCAAGGTTATTTAGTATTGCAGCGATTTTTATTCTTTACAGGTGATGTATTTTGACAATTCAGATTTGAGCAATTTTAGTCCAACCAGCTCATTGATAGGGTTAGTTTTGGGTATCAAATGGAGAGAATGACAAGTTTGGTCAATCATTTTGGGTGTTGGTTGGGTATTTGGGCACTAAATAATTGTTATAGCTTACATTCAGCTTACACTTATGTTTGGGACAGCAGATTAAATTTTAGTGATGGTTATTGTATGGAAGTGCATGGTGTTGGAAATGAGAGAGCTAATGTTAACTTCCTTGATCTTACTCCTATGGTGCCTTGGATTGGTTTTCTTGAAGAGCGATTCTCTAAGGAGTTGATCGATTCTTTGCAGTATTTGATTGCTCTTCTTGCAGGTGGTTTTCAAGAGGTCACTTGTGTAGGTGTCCAACATGCTAGTGTTTTGAGTAAATAGAACTACATACCTCCTAGGTTGACTTGGGACCCTAGGATTATATTTGGTTTCAATTTGGATTAGCTTGGTTTTTTTGGGGTTGAGCTGGCATTGCTTGAGGACAAGCAATCTTTGGGAAGGGAGGACTGTAATGTCCCCATTTTTGGGTTCTCTTGCACTGCAGTTGGCTTTGACCTTCTCGATGTATATCAGCCTTATCAAAGGGATTATTTGATGTTGTCAGTGAGCTCAGATAACCTAAGGGATTCATACAACACTTTTCGAAGCTATTTTCGGCTTTTGGTGTGTTCTCCAAGATTCTTGGAGGGAGCACCTTTTTATAGTAAGTCATATGGTTGGGTCCGATTCTCATTATTTATCATCGACAACAATCCAGTGTAGTCAGTTTTTGATTCCGATGCTTTTTGACAATTTTTGCAAATCAAATGTATTAATCAACTATATTTAATTATTTTTACTAAGGTTGTTTATTTTATTAAAATAATTTGATGTGCACCTTAGTATAATAGCTTGATGGAATGAGAATTGAAAGTTTTAAATGTTGGACGTCGATAAAGTGATTTTTGATGTTGGAAATGTATAAATAATAATCTAAATCAATTTTTAGAGTAATAAGGTGTATTTAATTTATAAAGTGATTTTATATTATTTTCTGAAAGGATTCCGAAAATGATATAAAAGGAGTTTTGTGAGCTCATTTGCATTATTTTGGATATTGTTTATTTCTCTATTGGAGATTTGTGTTCGTGGCTAGATTTCTCACCGAAGGAACAAAAACTTGGAAGGTAGTGCGATTCCAGCCAAGGATCGACGGTGTGCTAAAGATTTGGGATTTGGGGACAAGAACCCTTTGAAGTCCATTGGAGCAATTTCATATAGAAGTTGCCATTATGCTGAATGTTTGCAAATAAGGATTTGGAGCAAAACAATTTATCTATTCGGGTTTTACTAGTGTTACCCCAAGTTTTCAGGACGGGATAGTAGGGGATGACGTGATGCATCCCCCAGTCCCCAATTTTTCAAGCCAATTTTGGGAATGGTTATATAAAATATAGCGAAAATTTAAAATATATAGGGAAATTTTAAATATTCATATGAAAACATGGATAAAACATGCATATATACATTATATGAAACCATTGCCATGTGAGAATGGTTTACAAGGTAGCTTTGTTGATGGGCACAGATCTATGAAGGATGTTTTAATTCATTCTTGTTCTAGTAATAATCTTCATCTTGAGAATCTGGGTGTTGCCACAAATCTTTGAAATATTTCCCAATTAGTAATGGAATGTAAACACTTTGATCACCATTCAAAAAATAAGGAAGATTCGTCGCACTAGTTTGGCACCATGTCATTACAAAGAAAGCATTCACAGTGGAAACACACTACAAAAAAAGTATACAATAGAATCCCAACATGCTCTCCGAAAAATGAGGCAAGTGTTAGTTGATACAGATTTAGATCTCAGTTGATAAAGATTCAGAGCTCAGAAACAACTAGGTACGCTAGCCCAAGCAAGTCACAAAAAAAGTCAAACTTCTCATCTGCAATTCATGGATCAGCAGCTGCAACATCAATAAGCTCTTCAACGACTAGATATGATTTGACAACTTGCATGGCGACTACAGAGAGGTCTACTAGAGCAATCAGTTTTTTTCTTATGAGCTTGGTCGTTTGAGCATTTTCTTCATCTGTATCCCAAACATCTTGATAAAATAATGTTAGCAAGGTGGGCAAGATTGACTAGAAGTCAAGTTTCTAATTTGTTTATAAATGCTTGTGTATCCCTTTGGAAACCCATGGTAAAGGAAAGAGCAACAATAGCACAACATAAGGAAAGCTTGCTGGAAGTGGGAAACCTGCTTGTCTGATTGAATGGGCACCTGTGCAAGATGAAACCTTAAAACTAAGACTTTTAACTCATCAACTTGATGAATCGTGCTCAAAGTGGAATATTAAATTGTCACTGAACAAAACAACAAAATACTGAACAAAATAAATAAAATGTTTTTTTTTTAAAAATAGTTGCCTGGCATCGGGCACGTCTGGCCATCCTCGGGACGGTTGGGGGACATCCCAAACATCCCCTATCATTCTGGGACGATCGGACGTCCCTGTCGCTAGGCAATGTTGCCCCCTATTTTTTGAGATGTTTTTGGCTAAATAGGGCAGATCAGGGACGCCTAGGGGATGTCCCCTGGCCGTCCCTATGTCCTCAGGACAGTGACGAGGGTTTTAGGCTTGGGGATGCATCCTCGGGTAACACTAGGTTTTACAGGTTGCCAAGTGTGTTGGAACAAAGTTATTTAATTTACAGGCAAATAATAAATTTGTGTGCAGTGTGTGCAAGAGTGAAATATTAGACAAAAGTATTTGTGCCATGTGTGCAAGTGGATTTGGATAGAGATTTTTTTGCAGTGTGTGATTGTGAAGACAAGAAAATAACTCAAATAAATTATTATAATTTTTGCTAAGTACTATGCCCAATTGTACTTGTAATGTTCCCTTTTGGGATTGGCCTAAATCTTTCCCTAGAATCACAAGGTTAATGTAGTTAGGGTTATAACTTTTCAATTAAATGCTAAGTTATCGAGTTCCTTGGATTTTGCTCATGTGCTCGCTCTGAGAGCGTTTGGCTATGGGAGTGGCCTGGCTAGGGAGCGGTTGGGTTCTCCATGGATTCCATTAACTACATTTATTGAAACTTAATTAACCTGTTCAACCTATTTTAATTTTCGTTTTGTGTATAAATAGGAGAATGTGCCTTCATTTATGAGTGCATGTTAAATGATCCTTACTAATTATTTTTAAGTTTTAAACGTCCCTTCCATTTACTCATTTACAGGACTTGTAGTGCACAATACACTCAACATTCTCCACAATACTCTTATTTTTCTTTAGTGCAATATTAATTACCTTGTATTCATTATACCTTTTTTTCTACTTTCCAACCATATCATTTCAATGCCAATCTAGAGTGCAATAAAAACCAGAGAACTTGTAGTGCAATGAAAATGTATGTGCTTGAATTTTCTCTGCTACACAGCCCAACAAAGCATTTGGACCTTAAACTAGTGTCCTATAGAGTTTTTTGCCGAATCATAACACTGGATGTTTCAACTTAAAGCAACAGATATGATTATCAACATTTGATAGACATCATGATGATTTATAATACTATCAAATGTATTTATAATTTTGTATATTTTTAATTTTTTTGCATATATATATATATATATATAGCCGTACCCAAGGAAATTCTTTTTGCCATACCGACATACTTGTATTTTGTACCCGTACTCGATCTCATTCCAAAACCAACTTAGATTAAATGCTTTAAGAAAAATAAATCTAGGTTTAGGTCCTACAATCATGTTAGATAATATTGGAATATAATTCATATGATCCAACATATATAATAAATTGTTGATGTTATTACAGCGTCGGTCTGCACTTCCCAAGAAAGAAATAAATTAAATATCAACCAAAGCAAAGGGTCGACCCTATAGTGTTTCATACAAATGAATTATTGAATGGCCGACCTAAATAATATTTAATTGTTTATTATTATTATTGTAAAGGCCGACCCAAATGAAGAGGCGCCTATGTGACATATATATACAAGGTCATTTGGTTATTGAAGACAATTCGAAGCAAGAGAAAGTTCGCTATTATGATCAAGAGCAGAAATTCGCATATACAAGGAAGAACAGAAATCAAGTTCAATTATCATAAATCACATTCCGAGAAGAAGTTCATACTTGAGCAGCAGATCATCATTCCTGTAGCAGCAGACTGAGTTCAAGGAAGAGCAGATCTATTTGTATCTAAGCATTAAGGAAAGTGCGAAATCATTAGCCATTGTTGGGCTGTGTTGTAAGCAGATTTCTGTCACTATATTCTTATATATATAAGAGAAGCATTTGCTGGGTTTTTCTCCCTCAAGAGGAGGGTTTTCCCAGGGTATCTTGTTGTGTTCATTGTCTTATGTGTTGCATTTCTTTTGTACAATTGATTATCTAATCTGATTTAAGAAACACTAATATGGTATCAGAGCGGGTGTGAAAAAGATCGTGATCAGATTTAGTTTGCAACACTCACTTTATTCCTTTTCAGTCTATCTTCTAAATTTCTCAAGATGGTGAACGGTTTGAAAATTGAGGATAGACTCGAAGGGATCTCGAACTACACATCATGGAGGTTCAGGTTCATGCTAACTTTGGAAGAGAATGATTTGGCTGAGTTTGTGAAAACAAAAGTTGCCGAACCTGAGGGGGAAGAAGAGAAGCTGCAATGGAGAAAGAAAGACACTAGGGCAAATAAAGTATTGGTTGATTCCGTCAAGGATCATATTGTACCAATTGTCTTCAAGTTGGATACAGCAAGAGAGATGTTTACAACCTTGGAAAAGATGTACGAAATCAACAACACCAGTCGAGCCCTTGCACTAAAGCAACAACTTCATCATGTGAAAATGGCGAAGGGAGAATTTGTTATTACATACTTCATGAGGATCTCAGAGATAAAAGATCAGCTCTCCACTATTGGTCACATGATTGATGATAAAGAACTGACTATGCTTACTCTCAATGGTCTTCCGCTTTCATGGGAGGCATTCATTCAAGGAATCAGTGCAAGATCTGAACTTCCCAAGTTTGATCGATTAAGGATTGACTGCATTCAAGAGGAGTCAAGACTAATAGCAAGAGGAATTGGTCAAAGCTCAAAGAATGAAGAATTACAAGTTCTTGCCTCTCATTCATCAAACAAAGGAAAAGGCTTTAAGAAAGGATTCTTCAAAAGGAATCGAGAAGATGGAAATGATGATGCTCCTACCTTCAAAAGAAAACGAGACATGTCCAAGATTCAATGTTTTCATTGTGATAAGTATGGTCACTTTGCGAGGGTGTGCCCTCAACGACCTAAGCTTCAAGTTGCCACTGTAGATGTTGAAGAAGTCACTCCACAAAAGGACTCCAGTGATTATCTATTTTATTCAGCCTTGTCTAGCAATGTTTCTACTGACTCTAACACTTGGTTGATTGACAGTGGTGCTTCTAGGCACATCACCGGATTCAGAAGTCACCTTTCAAACTTAATGGAAAGCAACTCTAGTGATCAAGTTGTTATTGGAGATGATGCTAGATATTCTGTAAAAGGGATTGGAAATTTCACTCTTCACTTGGATTCTGGAATTTCTTTGGAGTTGAATGATGTACTGTTCGTACCAGGGATAAAGAGGAACCTTGTTTCAATTTCAGCATTAGAAGACAAGGGTTATCAAGTTGCCTTCTCTAAAAGGAAAGTTCTTATATGGGCAAAGAACTCCAGCTTCAAAACTGCTCAAGTGATTGGAGTTAGACATGAATGTCTCTACACGCTGTGCACTCGTCCTCTTCAAGCACTTGTGCATAACAGTACCAGCATGTGTGATCTTTGGCATCGAAGATTGGCTCACATTCACTTTCGTGCTCTACCTATCATGGAGAAGATGGTCACCGGTCTTCCGAAATTCGATCAAGATCATGAAGGTACATGCAAGGGATGTGCCCTAGGCAAGAACACAAAAGGTACGTTTCATTCCAGTGAAAGTAGATCTATATGTATTCTTGATCTCATTCATTCTGATTTGTGTGGTCCAATGTCTATTGCATCATCTAGTGGTTTCTTGTATTATATTATTTTCATTGATGATTACTCTAGAAAGACTTGGATCTATTTCTTGAGATCTAAAGAATCAGAAGAAGTATTAGAAAGATTCAGAGAATTGAAAGCACAGATTGAAAATCTGTCTGAGAAGAGGATCAAAGTATTGAGATCTGATAATGGTGGAGAATACACTTCTGACACATTTCGAGACTTTTGTATTGAAGCAGGGATTAAGAGGGAGTTCAGTGTTCCCTATAATCCACAACAAAATGGTATTGCTAAAAGGAAGAATAGGTCTATTGTGGAAGCAGTGAAAGCTATGATCCATGATCAAGACTTACAAATCTCTCTTTGGGCTGAAGCATCAAGAACAGCTGTCTATGTTCAAAACAGGAGTCCCCACAGGATCTTAGAGAATAAAACTCCTGAAGAAGCATTCTCAGGCGTGAAGCCTGAAGTTAGTCATTTGAGGATCTTTGGTTGTCCAGTCTATGTTCATATTCCAAAGGAAAAGAGAACAAAGCTAGAACCTTCTGGGAAGAAAGGAATTCTTGTAGGCTATAGTGAGACATCAAAAGCTTACAGGATTTACATTCTAGGACAAAAGTCTATTGAGATTAGTAGAGATGTCACATTTGAGGAAGATGTTGCTTATAGAAGGTCCAAAGGCACTCCTATGGAGATTGATGAAGAAGAACCTCCTCAAGATATGGAAGTTGACCATATTCCAGAGAATCTGAAGGAGGATACAGAACCTAAAGAAGATATTGATCCAGCTGAGCCTTTGGATCCTACTGATGGGCCTCTAGACATTGTGATTGGAAAGAAAAGACCTCTTTGGGCTCGCAGGACAATGCAGGAAGCAGAAGGGTTTGCAGCTCCAAGAGGAGCCTTCAGAGAAAGCAAGAGACCTCACAAGTTCTCTAGTTATGTTGCCTTGATGAGTCAGATTATTGAGTCAGAGCCTTCAAATGTTGAAGAAGCTTCTAGTCAACAAGTATGGAAAGATGCCATGATTGAGGAGTATCAGTCTATACTTAAGAACGATGTTTGGGATATAGTTCCTAGACCCAAAGACAAATCTGTGGTGTCTTCTAAGTGGCTCTTCAAGATCAAGCATGCAGCTGATGGGAGCATTGAGAAACACAAGGCTAGATTTGTGGCTAGAGGGTTCTCACAAAAAGAGGGAGTTGACTATGAAGAAACCTTTGCTCCTGTGGCTCGTTACACGTCTGTTAGAACCATCATTGCTATTGCTGCACTAGAGGATGGAAGATTCACCAAATGGATGTAAAGACAGCTTTTCTGAATGGCATAATAGAAGAAGAGGTTTACATTGAGCAACCAGAAGGATTTGAGGTGCATGGGAAAGAGTCTCATGTCTGCAAGCTGAAGAAGGCCTTGTATGGTCTTAAACAAGCTCCTCGTGCTTGGTATGAAAGAATTGATCAGTATCTTTCAAGTCTGGGTTTCTCAAAGAATGATGCAGATTCTAACCTCTACTTCAAAGTAGTAAATGGTGAAAGCATTAATTTTGGTTTTATATGTTGATGACTTGATCATTACTGGTGAAGAACATCTAATTCTAAAATGCAAGAAGGAATTAGGCCAGAATTTGAGATGAAGAATCTAGGTCTCATGCATTACTTTCTTGGCTTAGAAGTTTGGCAAAAGCCATATGAGATGATTCTAAGTCAAGGGAAGTACACTGTTGACATTCTCAAAAGGTTTGGTATGATTGACTGCAAACCTATGTCTACACCCATGGAGACTAATTTAGATAAGTTGAAAGAAGCTGCAGCTAGTTCAGAACCAGTGGATTCTACGATGTATAGACAGTTGATTGGTTCATTGATGTATCTAGTTAACACTAGACCTGATATCTGCTATGCAGTGAGTGCACTTAGCCAGTTTATGTGTGAACCAAATCAAATACATCTTGTAGCAGCTAAACATATCCTGAGATATTTATGCGGCACAATCGGATATGGGTTGAGATATTCTTCAAACGTGGATTTGGAGCTGCATGGTTTTACTGATTCTGATTGGGCAGGATGTGTCTCAGATCGGAAGAGTACTTCTAGTTGTTGCTTCAGTTTGGGGACTGCTATGATCTCCTGGTGTAGCAGGAAACAGTCTTCAGTGGCCTTGAGTACAACTGAAGCAGAGTATATTGCAGCTTGTGTGTCAGCTCGTGAGGCAGTGTGGCTTCGTAAGCTCCTTGCAGGATTGTTTGGACAATCAATGGAGCCTACTATCATACACTGTGATAATCAAAGCTGTGTGAAGCTTTCTGTCAATCCTGTGTTTCATGACAGAACAAAACATGTTGAGATCAAGTACCACTATATTAGAGATATGGTGCAAAGGAAAGCTATAC
The DNA here is from genome assembly GCA_007115665.2 of Sequoiadendron giganteum. Lineage (NCBI taxonomy): Eukaryota > Viridiplantae > Streptophyta > Pinopsida > Cupressales > Cupressaceae > Sequoiadendron > Sequoiadendron giganteum. Next base: position 634,075,881 of record CM021107.1, read on the forward strand.
AGTTGAGGTATATCAGCACTGAAGAGCAAACGGCAGACATTCTCACCAAGCCTCTCGCCAGGATTAAGTTTGTATACTTCCGGGAGAAACTTGGTATGGTGGAGAATGCAGCCGTGACTGAGAAAGAGTCTCAGTAATCAGTGATCCTTGTTGAGAATGCAACTCTTTGCTGAGAAAGAGTTGAGGTGCAAGCCCTTGTTAATACAATTCTCTGCTGAGAGAGAGTTGAGGTGAAAGTCCTTGATAATGCAATTCTCTGATGAGAGAGAGTTGAGGTGAAAGCCCTTGTTTCCACCCTCTGGGAGAAGCTATGGTGGATGTCATGTGTGTGACTCCATGACAACATCACGTGAGAGAATCCGTGATGAGTTTTTACCATCTATGGGAGTAGCCATAATGGTTAATATCACGTTGAGGTGATATTTTATTTTGTTTTCATTCTAACATAATGTGTCTTGTGCAGATGGAAGTTCATCCCTAGCTGAGAGGGAGTGTTGATGTTAATACAGCGTCGGTCTTCACTAGACACATATTAATTACATGGGCCGACCTTATATTTGATTTATATCATGTACTTATTCTGGCCGACTTTAATTGTTATTAAATATTTATCAAAGGCCGACCCAAGTGAAGAGGCGCCTAGGAGATATAAATACAAGGTCACTTCTTGGTTATTCACACAATTCGAATATCAAGAAGTTCGCTATTATTGACAGAGCAGAATTCGCAGTCCTAGAAGAAGTTCATACTTAATCAGCAGATCATCATCTTGTAGCAGCAGATCATCATTTTGTAGCAGCAGACCGATTTCAAGGAGAAACATATTCATTTGTATCTTTGCATCTAGGAGAGGTGCTATTATTCATTGTATCAAATTCGGCATTGTGTTGGGCCTGAGTTCAAGCAGATTTCTGCTCTTATTCCTTCAATATATAAGAGATATATTTGCTGGGTTTTTCTCCCTCAAGAGAAGGGTTTTCCCAGGGTATCTTGTTGTGTTCATTGTCTTATGTGTTGCATTTCTTTTGTTCAATTGATTATCTAATCTGATCTAAGAAACACTAACAATATCAAAGATATTGGTGGCTCTTGTTGAGTTGGTGCTTAGTTGTGGGGATTGGTGTCTCCAGTGGGTTGGTGCTCACAAATTGTATAAGAGGGGATTTGTGTCTCTTGTAGGTTGGTGCCTACAAAGATTGTAAGAGAATTTAATATCAATCAATATTTTGCCATGGTTTTCTCCTGTAAGGGTTTCCACATAAATCATGTGTTCGTCTTGTGTTGCATTATTGTTAGATCTTATGTGTGAGATATTGTGCAATTGATATTATTGAGGTTCTTAGTTTAAAAAAGTAAAAGATTGTATTATATTGATTCACAGCCCCCTCTCAGTATAATCATGTGATCTTCAGTCTATATGTATATGTATATGTATACATATGTACGTATATAGATATGTATATGTATACATATGTACGTATATAGATATGTATATGTATACATATGTACGTATATAGATATGTATATGTACATATATAGGTATGTATATGTATGTATGTATGCATATATATGAATGTGTATAAATATATGAACACACATATAAATATACTGCAGATTAGTCCCCCATCCCTATATGGGTTTGAAACAAGTCTCTTTTCGGTGACAGTACACCATTGGGTATGGCTAGCATACCTGACGTTCCCAGCCAAACCCAAGGGTGACCACAACACCTAGGCCCCAAAAAACAGCCAAAAAACATTTTAAAAAGCATTTTTTTTAAAACACTCCTAAGCGAATTTGGTCACCCTAAAGTGAGGGCATAACATGTTTTTCAACTCATTTGACAAACACAAAAGACCAAAACTACATTTGTTTCCTCCAAGCTGCCATTGCTATGTTTTGAACATTGGTTCACTTTTTTAAAGGTGAGGAGTTCATGAGAGTTAAACCTACACCAATAGGGAGAAATAGTTGCACAAAGAGAATTTAAACATCAAAAGTGAGTAAATCTTTCATTTTTTTTTTCCAAGTTTTGAATAAACTTTTTTTTGAAGATTTTTCAAGTATTTTATGGTAATTTTGAATATTTTTGTTAATTTTTAATCCATAACAAGGGATTATAATGCCAATTTTTTTTTAATTATTAAGTTGGGGGGTTGTTTTTTTTTTGGTTTTAGGTTTATATAGAATGGTTGGCAGTTCTAGTTTTGTTGCCCCCAAATGCAAAAAGTTCATTTAAATTTGATGCATCGTCCCCTCTTTAGCGACATACAACAATGATTGAACAACTTCTTGGTGGTGGGGGTTATCTTAGGCATTGTAGCCAATGTGCAAAAGAGTATAAGAACTTGTACTCTAGACTGAAAGCTCGATTTTATGCTATTCCTTTACAAAGAATAAAAGTTTGTCCTAGACCAAATAGAAAAGGGTTGCCAAAGAATTAAATATTGGCTTCTATTAAAGAACATGTGGATGTCAACATGGTAAGTAATAGATCAAAGCAAAGAGCACATCCTCTTGCCAAGAAAATCTTGCACAAATCCCCTAACGTGGCTTATCACAACTGAGTGGCCCACATCCTTTCATACAAATACCACTATCTTTTGGAGAAGAGAAATTTTCGATTTCGCATAAAAGAGGGCCATTGAAAAACACCTTCAAAGAATGAAGTGAGGGAGATTGCAAATCAAAGCATTGCCCGTTGCATTTATGCCAATGGGCTTTCTTTCAACCTTGTTAGATCACCATATTGGTGTGATATGGTGACGGCCCTTTCCAATTCAACTTCTAATTATGTTAGTCCTGGGTATGAAAATGTGCAAACCACCTTATTGGAAAAGGAGAAAGCTTCAATAGAGGCATCATTGAGAGCAATCAAGGATACATGGCCCAAAACAAGTGTGTCCATCATTTTTGAAGGATGGAAAGATTGCAAAAATAGACAATTGATCAATGTTATAGCAATGCCCCATAAAGGAGCAATTTTTTTGAAGGCAATGGAATGTGAGGGACAAGTGAAAGATGGAAATTGCATTGCCATATCCTCATAGAATCCATTGCAACGGTGAGCCTAAAAAATGTTGTCCAATCCATAATGGACAACGCTAAAAATTGTAGGGCAATTGGTTCTATAGTGGAGGGTACATATGGTCACATTTTTAAATTTTTTATACACCATGTGGGGTCCACTGACTCAATTTGATATTGTAAAAGATTGGCACACAAATTGAGTGGTTCAAACAAATCTACACGAAGGGGAGGGAGATCCAAATGTTTATGACTAATCATCATATGTCACAAGGCACCTTCAAGACCTTCTCCAAGTTGTAGTTGAAGGTAATTTAAATTTTTTTAATATATATATATATTTTTTTTTAATTGTTGATATGTGATGTATTTTTTTACACTATGTTAGGTTGTCGAAACTCGATTTGCATCTCACACAATCGTCTTAAGACAACTTATGAAGGTGTGAGAGGCATTGAATCTATGGTCATCAACAATCTTTGGAGCATATGGTGGCAATCAAGCACAAAAAGAGCCCAGCAAGTAAAAGTATTGAAATTAAATAATGAGTGTGGGCTCATGGGGAATAAGTTTTGAGTTTAACTAAGCATATCATCAACATGATTAGGTATGCCAATACAGATCACTCATGTTTGGGTGAAATTTATGTGGATAGACTCCATGTTTGAGAAAATAAGAAATATAATAGAAGCCAAGAAAGATGACTCAACAGAAATATTTTTCAAGTGTGCAAAAGATCATTGTTGCTTGTTGGAACAAGATGACTACACCCTTACATCTCTTAGCATTTGCTTCGTCAACAAAGTATTATAGCAAAGAGATACTTTCCTTGTTGAGGAGGGTGCCACCATATAGGGATGAAGAGGTTGCTATTGGCTACAAGACTGCATTTAGAAGGATATGTCTAGATGAAGATATCCAAAGTGTTGTCTTGAGTGAGTTTGGCTAGTTCATATCTTCAAGGAATCATGATGTTTCCACTCTTCGAGACAAATGCAAGAAAGATGCTCATAAATGGTGGTAAATACATGACCAAGGCTCTATTTACTTGCAGCCTCTTGCAATTAAAATTCTCTCTCAAGTACATATCATTTTATTTTTTATTTTTCTCATTTTTCATTCACTGCTATTATGTTATATATTATATTATATAATAATATAACTTTATAATTTATGTTTTGTATTTATAAAATTAAATACTAAATTTTGTATGCAAATTCAATAGGTTGCAAGTTCTTCTTCAACTGAACGGAATTGGATTACATACTCCTTCATCCACTCAGTTAAGCACAACCATTTGAGAGCAAAAAAAGTTGTAGATTTGGTCTATGTACAATCCAACCTTTGTCTGTTGTCACATAAGACACCTAAATACAATAACAGAGTGACAAAGAATTGGGATCTAAGTCATGAGTGTGCCGATTTAGATGCTATAGTTGCACAGCTTGCCAAAGTCTCTATAGATGAGGCAGCTTTTGCACATGACATAGCTCGTGAGAGTGGCACACCAATTGATTGTGGTTCAAATGAAATTGAACCACATGTGACTTTAAATATTGATTGCAATTTTCATTGTGTAATGACATTTTGATTTGACAAATCATTGAATTATGAATTTGAGTATTTTCATTTTTGGTAAATTATGAATATGAGGTATTTAAATATTATATTTACTACCAAGTATAAAATATAAAACTTATAATTTTGAATATATAATATATATAGATATATTATATAGCCAAACATGTATCCATACCCATACCCAATGGAAAAAAATATCGTACTACTATACCTGATACTCGTACCTGCACCCTTACCAGAATCGATAACTTAGTGTATATATATACATATATATACATACATATGTACGTACATACATACATACGTATGTACGTACATACACATGTACGCACATACACATGTACGTATATACTAAGTTACCGGTTCCGGTTCGCCAGTTCGGCTAAATTTTTTGGGGGGTGGGTTCAGTTCATTTTGGGTTCGTTAGTACAAAAAACATGTAAAAAATATATATATATATGCAGCCTAGAAGCATGAATTAGGATTAGAATATCACATAACATCATATAAACAACAAAACCACCATAAACTTGAATGTCATTTAAAACATTCATATAAACTTGAATTATGTTTTTGTTGTTCACCTTTTCCAGCATGGCATGATGATACCAGGTTTGGTCGTTCTCTCAAATGTCTGATTTTTGATGGCTGGAGAAATAATCTGAGTTGCTTCTATTTTCTGAGTCTGAGTTTAATGTAAGCTTGTAAAGGAGCATCAGGAAATACTTTGCAATAGATTGAATAGCCAGTGTATAAGCATAGGCCCTGTTGTTATAGTCCATTCTATTGAAAACATATTGTCATTAAGTTCTAAAACAATTCCTGAGTTGGTTGTAATCTGATATTAATTTCTGAGCATAGTATATTGCAAAAACCAGTCTTATATGAGGCCAGAAATAATCTAGTTTTGCTTGCCAATGATATATATGCATGTTCTTAGCTGTGTCAATCAATCTACCTCCGTCTTGTGTTAAGTTTGATTAAATAGAATATCTATCAAACTGGAAAAAAATGCTCAAAAAACCACTTTTTGGATACCAAATATTAAAAAAAATGCTCAAAAAACCACTTTTTGGATGCCTAGGCATGTGGGTTCAGTCTTGGTTTGCCTGGGTTCTGTTTGGGTTCTGCCCGGGTTCTCTTGGGTTCTACCTTGCCGAACCAGACCCAAAAATGAAGGACCCTGGTCGAACCCACAGGCGAACTGAACCAATACCCGAACCAGGAGCGAACCAGGACCAGAACCAGGGGTAAAATAGAAGAACCCGGTAACTTAGTGTGTGTATATATATATATATATATATATATATATGTACATACGCATATATATATAGTGATACAAGGCAAGGTCGATTTGAAACCACACAACCCTTCATGGCACAAACCACTTTTGCAATTTTACCACTTGAGCACAAATGGTTTTTTTTTTTTCTTTTGGGCAGCCCTTGGGTCTCCCTGAGTTAACTCAGGGTCCACCCTGGGCACCCCAATTCCCTATAGGTCCTTCACAAGTAACCCGAGGCAAACCCTAGGCGAACCCCAGGCCATTCCATGCCCAAACTAGACCCATACAACTATGTGAGGGTTCTACCAAACCTTAAAACATTGCTTACATACCATGAACCCAGACCAAGTTTACCAAGATCATATCAAATTGATTCAAAAATTGGATGCACTCAAGTGTGAGGAAAACATCGAAAAGATTAAATGGAAAAAATAATACCATACCAACCCTTTGTTTTCATTATGTTCCACGCAACCTAAGTGAACAACTGGTCATGCAAGAAGGACAAACAAAGTGTTATTCCTTTGTATGGGAGAAATATGGAACTCGACATTCCCAAGGCAGACCCTAAGTGACCCCTAGGTCATCTTGGAACCAAACCCAGCCCCAAACTAGACCCATACAAGTACTTGGTGGGGGGCTTCTACCAAACCCTACAACATAGCTTAAATACCATGAACCCAAGCCAGCTTGGCCAAGGCCATATCAAATTGATTCAAAAAATGAATGCACTCAAGTGTGAGGGTAACATCGAAAAGATTGAATGAAAAAAATAATAGCATATCAACCCTTTGTTTTCATATGTTCCATGCAACCTAAGAGAACAAATGAACAAGCAAGAAGCACAAACAAAGTAGGTATAATACCTTTGTATGGAAACAATAGTGCATGTAGTCACCAAAACCAAACCTTTTTATCCAAAGGAAGTAGAAAATAAATTGTCAAGTGAGGAAGGAAAGATGCAAAGTGACTACAAGGAAAACGACTATATCTACTCAATGAATACAAGAGCAAAGAGATAAACATAAATGCGTCAACATAAGAGATGAAATAGTCAATGTGCTTATTGATTATGAAGAAAGAATTATATTAAATATATTAATTTCTACAAATGACCAAAACTAGAACAACAAGACTAGAACGTACAAGAGGTGCAAAAGCAAAGGACCAAGACAAAAAAGGAGGCCCTAGACATAAAGCATACACACACTATGGCTAGCCCCAAAAAAAGATTTTGCTCAAGTGAGTAAAATAATAAAAACGAAAAAAGGTGGGGAAGACCTTGAAAGGTACTAAAATGAAGAAAATCCAAGCAAGGAACCAAAATCCTCATGTGCTAGTGTTCCAAGATGCATTAGAGAAGCCAACAAAAAATGTCATTGATCAGAGTGCAAATACCCATGCAAAGTCTAAGGATTCTCACTGAGGAGAGTCCAAAGTTATGACAGTAAATATGGACAATCCTAGAAGGTAGTCAATGCTACATGCAATTCCCCCAAAAATTGAGGCTAAAGAGCTACTTGTAGCGGGAATAAAATGGTAATGTGAGCTTTCCTTTAAGATCTACACAGTGGAAGGGAGGTGAGAGAGTGTCCCCAATGTTAAGATGAGATAGAACCACGATCACCAAAGTGAGAACCAAGGAGCCTCAGTTATAGTAGATTGTAAGGAAGAGCAATCACTAAGACGTGTTACGCATTGATTTATTTCAGAGTTGCATGGACACGGATACGGTACCGACCAACTCTGCCAACCAACTCCACATGGCTACAACAATCTCTACCAACTAGCTCCACATGGCTACGGCAATCTGTACCAACCAACAGCATGGCTCCAACAATCTCAAGCTCTCATCTAGGCATCATATGACTCTAGAAGATGAAAATAACTCTATCCACTAGCAAACATTGGCTTCAACTTGGACTATCGACCAACCATCTTTGCAACTACAATAACATGGCTCTAATCCAATCTACACTCACTTAGCCACACTCTTGCTCATAGGGTTTCACATACCATATAACAATGGGGGCTCTTCTTACCTCCATCTTCACTATCTATCCTCCACTTCTTTTGAATTTGTGCTAACCACAATGTGAATAGTCATTGCCAACATGCAACTGTCACCACCCACAAAGATTGACAGCCATGCTACCCTCCAACTATTGTTGCCCTGCTAGGTAACAATCATGGCCAAGGCAAAGGAACAAATGTGCCATCAACAATAGGGATGGCTCAAGACAAGAGATGAAACATGCACCAACACAAACGCCACATCAAGATGCAATCATGCCTACCAAAACCTGGAAAACAGGCATGCACAAGGAAGATCAAACAAACAATCACACACCACATTGTCTATGGGGAAACACCAACAATCGCAAAGGAAAACATATTGTCAGCATAGATACAGATGTTATCAAATCTAGGAAATGCATGCCTATCAGTGGAGAAGATATGTCATTGTCAAGGCAAGTGGACAACTAAGTCAAAATGGGAAACATTGCAGTTATTTGGGAAAACAGTCATAGCCCTAAACTGCCCTTCCAACTTCTTCTTTGTCGCCTCAAGCTTCTGCCACTGCCAACTAAACACTCTTATGTGGTATGTTATCCCTTATGCAATTACTAGATAATGCCACCCTGCTCTACCAGCATGCCCTTTCCATTGTACTGTACCTGCAGCACTGCTGCAAACTGTAATGTCCCAACCAAATTATCCAATGATTAATATCAGATAACCTGCTAAATACTAAAAGTTCACAATTTCTTCTCATAAATGTGACCGGAATTTGAGAATTTTACTTCTATTCAATTGGAAACTCCTCCAAACTTTAGGAGCTGATTAATAACGTGTATAACAGAGCAAAATATACTGTATATTACTGGAAAATGACAACAAATAATAGCCTCACAATCTGAATATAAAATCTAGAAAGTACTCCTTGCAGCATACAACATTATTGACAATTTTTACAAATATATAAGAGATCTTCACACCAAACTTGGAGGAAATCTTCATATGATTTATATATCAGCAGCAAAGATGCTCTTACAGAAAACCAACAGCTACAACAAAATACAAACAAACCCACAAAATCTACTGCAAACAGGATGCTTCCAAAGCCCCAGATTCGACCATTTTGGCACCAAACTGCACACAAATGCTCTACAAACTTACTGTTATAAAACACTTACAACAGTAAATAACACAGCAGCAAAGTCTCGAAATCCAAACATAAAAAGAACACAAAAATCCTACAAACAAACACCAAAATCTATGTAAACAATACCAATCAGCTCCAATGCAAACTCTAAATGGGATTGCTCTTCTGAACCAAAGGGACTACATCCTCTGCCTCCTAAATCAACAGGTTTTCATCCACTGATCTCCACACCTGAAGGTTTCCGTCCTCAGATGCAGGGTTGAACTGCACAGTCCAAACTTCTCATGAAGAAAACTGTTGATAATGGCAAAGGATAACCACTGTAGAAGCTGCCTAACTTAAATAAAAGTGGGGCACAAAATCCCAATGTCCCACTCGTGGAAAAATAATTAATTATTATTATTTCCATCAATTTCCCTTCAAATATGCTCATTCAAAAATAGTTCTTTGTAACTCCCCCACTAAACGTCAACTGTAACTCTCCATCTATGAGTAACCCTGCAATGAAACTATCATAAAAGAAGATGCCCATCTCCATGAATTCTCAGATCCCTCAGGAAAATACATAAAAATAATGATATTTTATTAATTACTTGGCCCTTTTTATCAAAAATCAGAAATAATAGTTAATTCAGGTCCAAATAATTTAATTAAATTTATTTCCCTAGCAATTTTCTCCTTAACCATGGGAAATATAAAAAAAGACATTTTCTCCACAGTATTTAATTTGATTAAAAATGGGACATGACACAAACATCAATAAGGTCCCAGTCTAGACCTACAACATTGCTAAAGCAATATTATCACATTGCTACAAGCAATACTATCACCCCCAATGGAACAATTTGAGCTGAAAAGTGTTCTTGTTGGGAATTGAAAGCAAATGCGGTTTTCAAGTCATATGTATCACCCTCAATGTTGTTGTGGGTGACCCCTACAGGAGGCTGGATGCTTGTGGCATTTGCTACAGGTGAGCGTGCAGCCCCACAAAACCTTTGTGTAATGTCCCCTTCTCAGTAGCCATTCAGGATGTCGCTTAGCCTTTTAACTCCTGAAGGCTAATGTCGAGATTAGGGAATCATTTATTTAATTACTTAATTATTGCCTAAGTTTCAAGTTAATTTTTAAAGGTGATGCTAAGTGATTAATTAAATCATTTTTATAAAGTGACTTGATGAAATATTTTAAAATGGGAACTATATAAAATCACTTTATATTGGGGAATGGGGAAAAATACAAAAGTGAAAAAGAAAGGAGGTCGATTCATTCATTCTCAATATTATTATTCACATTTTCACGAAGAAGCTTCCCGTGAATTTTGGCGCTTGTGGGTTTCAAACCCTTCTAACCAGTTTCAACAATGTGAGATTCTGTCCTAGCTGGGATTTATCTGCAGTGGAAGACATACATTTAGTGGCCATATTGATTGAATCGACAACTTCCTTGGAAAGTGTTAGAATGGGTATTGGAGATTTCATGCTGGATAAGTGAACATTTTAGTAGCTGTGAGCATCCTCTTAATTTCTGGGCGAATATCTTGGTGCAAGGAGGTCGTGGCTATCATAGAACCCAGGCGTTGCTTTCTCAGACAAGAAGAGAGGGGTTCAATATGGAAATGGAGGAGTATTGAATGAAACAAGGGAGGTCATGGTGTTTGCATCTGAAACACAGTTATTACCAGGCCCAGGAGTGATCGTTTTTCCCTTAGAAGGTCACACGATTCAATAACAAGGAGATTCGTGGCTTCTAGGGCTGCCGCCTAATCTTCCCAGAGCAAATCGTGGGTGCTGGGAACTAACACGTGATATTCTGGAGCATGCTGAGCGCCATATCAAGAGAGAACTATCAGTTCCAGGTTTGAGAAATCTTTAATATTACCTTTTGTTGTTTATGTCACTGAACTGCAATTTTGTAAATGTGAGTTTAAGCCCTTGCTGTTACGTTTTGAGACTGCTGTTCACAAAATTACAGTCATTGCAATATTCTGTAAATCGCATGGGTTACTGCTATCACAGTCAAAGGTTATTCTGCACAGAGTCTTAGCAAACGAACCATCTTTCTAATACTGTCATTGAATGAGTATTGAGCTCCAATCTGTGTGTTAATATTTCTGAAATTAAAAGTTGACATCTTTGGCACTGTTTGAGCACTGTGAGGTGTAATGCTAATTCTGAATGTGAAACTCTGAAAGTTCTCTTGAAAATCTGGAAGGATACATATGTAAGTTGCCGGTCATTACAGTCCCTGTAGCACTCAGAAAATGTATTGCAGATTGCTGTTACAGCCTCATAGTTATTTCTGAGTAGTGTCATAGTGTGTTTAAACTTTAAAGAGTTGGAAGTTAAGATGCTTTCATTCTAGAATGTTGCAGCCTTGAATATTATTGTATTTGTATTAAGAACATGACTGTTATTAAAGCGAATGAGTTTATGTCTTTATGAAGCATCTAGTCTAGCTATGTTCAAATATCATACTTGAATGCTATGCTTGCATGCATTGTTCTTCTCAACTGGTTGAAACACAATCTAGCAAACCACACATTGGCAAAAATATACATTCTGGACCAGGAACTTTACACTTTGCAAGCTGCTGCAAGTGACTTGCAGCCTTGTTGCAGGTATCCTTTCAGTTGATGCAAGTGAACTTGCCGCATGGCCTCATTGGTTCACCTGAACTGATCGACTTACAAATCATTGATGCTCTCAATGAAGAGCAATATGAAGATTATTGATTGTAATTTTGTATTGATTTAACAATGGACATTGAATTATCAATTATCTTTATCACTATCACCTTTGTTTCAATTATGTATATTTTTTGCAAGTTATTGGTATATATCGATATATAGATAAATAGTAGTCATACCCAACTGCAATGAACCCAAAACAATTGTTATACCAACAGACCCATACTCGTACTAGAACAGGCAACATAGCAGAATACCACGACAACCCACCTGATTCTCAAATATCGCAACAAAGTTAAGGCTAAAAATTGAATAGAATAAAGGTAACTCTAATGCAGGTAGAAGTTGTTCTAAGATATTCTAAAAGGACTAAGGGAAAATACTTGAAGTATAAGGGCAAGGGCAAAAGGAAATCCATGCTACAAAGTTCAACCATGTAACTCTTACTTGTACTTCAAATACCTAGAAGCGTGGAGTTTAGATCAAAGCATTAAATGATTTTGATGTTTTAAGCACTTCAGCAATGTAATTCACAACAATATTGAAGGTTAACTTTTAACTTAGTCATTGCTGGTACTAATCTTTTTCTGTCATGATCTCACATTTCAAGAATTGTTAATTTGTTACTCTTCTAATTTGATTTGAGAAGCATTACACTAGAGCAACCTGTTGGAACACATTTGTCATTGCGTTAAAAGATTGCCCTGTTAACGTCTAATACAAACGCCAGAGATAAACGGATCCACAAAAAGCGGTTAGTCCATATCTTGAGTCCAGAGGGAGACACTGGCGATTAGTCCAACAATCCCCCACTCAAGATCACCCAAGGGGATTTGAACCCACAACCCGGCTCTGATACCATTTGTTGGAACACGTTTGTCGTTGCGCCAAAAGATCGACCTGTTAACACCCACTACAAACGCCAAAGATAAATGGATCCACAAGAGGCAGTTAGTCCATGTCTCAAATCCAAAGGTAGATGCTGGAGATTAGTCCAACACAACCAACCCTCATTCATGCTTCAAAAAACTTCATAATGTGGACTAAAACACACAACAATCTTAAATTTTTTGCGCTTCAACAATGAATTTCACACATTATCAATGTTTAACCCATGAAATCAAATCTATTCTCTTCTCCATCCCCTTGCTAGCATAATAGTTGAATGTTAGTATAGATATTACATTGTTTGGTGATGCAGTTTTGGCAACCCATGGTGACAACCCCTATTATTACTGGTTTTGCTTGACAATAAAGATCTAGGAAGGGCATCTAAATAGTTGATGAGGGCATGGCATTCTAAGCCTTCCACTTTGTTTTTTGGATAGTTGCACATAATACAAAAGCAACTCCCTAATATAGTGTTGAATGCAACATCACATGATAATCTAGTAAATGTGAAGGCTAAGTGAAGCTTGGAGAATTGTGAGTAATGGTGTGGCTAGAGTTTGGAAATGGCTAGCAGAATATGAGGATTTCATTTTCCATTGATCTCTCTGTTAGCGTAAGAACTAACACCTCTGGAGTGTGAGTTTGTACGGACAGCTATGCACACTACGTAATGAGTGCTCTTCAAATTAGGAGGGGAAGCTCCCTCGTTGTGCTGGAATGCATGAAATAGAAAACTAAACTAATGTCCTATCTTTTTGTTCTCAGCTGGTAGAGGCACAAGGTTAAGAAAACCTAGAACGTTGCAGCTAAGTATTTTCTGGTTTCGCAGATCATGTAACTACAACTAAGCTAACTTCTTTAATATCTATCCAATTTCCTCAAGAAACAGAGCATGAGGAAATGGAGCAGGAATGTATTGTACGATAAACTCCAGGTGCGGGCTCACAACATGAAGGCAAGGTAGGCGCAACTATTTGCTAATCCGGGAAGAAGTTTATTAAAACAAACAAATGAACGGTAAACCTGGTACAGCTTCACAACATGAAGGCAAGGTAGGCGCAACTATTTGCTTGGCTGAATGAGTCTACTATAACACACATCATACGATAAGCTTTGAGTACAGTTTCGCAACATGAAGGCAAGGTAGGCGCAACTATTTGCTCTTCTGAATAGGCTTATAATAAACAAAACAAAAGGTAAGCAACTGGGACAGTAGATTGTATAGACGCAACACGCATGCAATAACGATCAAACCAGCAACCCCATTTAACTAAGGTCGAATAAACACCATAACAATAACATGAAGGCAAGGTAGGCCCAACAATTTATTATAACAGCAATTACTCTTTGAATAGATACAATAATAGCAATACTACAGGCAAGGTAGGCGCAGCATGTATGCTATCAAGCAAAAGTTCAATTACAAATGAGCTTAAAGCTCTTATTTATAGACTTCAAGGTGTAGGCAACCCTAAAATCACCTTGAGTTAACTAAAGTCTTGCAATGCATGCAAGATCTTATTCCTAAACCCTAATTGAATGAAACTATACAGTTAACTGGGAAACTATCATCAGTTAACTGAAACATCTAATCTAAATGGACAAGGTGCAACATGCACGTCCTTATTGAAAGCAAGTCAACTGGAATGCTATCATCAGTCAACTGAAAAATCTAATCTAATCTCCAAGTATATGTAGATATTTCCAAGAAAGACATGGCATGCAATGTGTAACAACCAGTTAACTCGGAAAGAAGCCTCGAGTTTAACTCCTGTGTCTAATGTCTATCTTGGAAAAAGGTGGGACGCCTTTAACTGAAGTCTACTGGCCCTGATCTTGAGAAATTAACCCATCTACGAGGTCGTTGACTGCATCTCCATCTGGGGAACTGAAGCTCTGGCGAAGAATCCTATGTCTGTGCAGCATGTCTTCTCCATTAGTCATCTGACACTGGAACTCACCCTTTCTCCTAATTGCCTCATCAAACAATGTTGACATGGCTGTAAGCTGATTCATCTTACAGCCAACGGTCTCACCACTGAAAATACCGTGAATAAGTGCTTGGAGCTCTAATTGGATGTCAGCAAGCTCAACATACTCACCACCCACACGCTGATATACACATGGTAATTGAGACACAAAGTCTCTTATATAGCGGAGTGCACTAGTAACATGCTCTCTGCTCTCAGCCACCTCAGATGCTATATTTCCTTCTATCTCTGCCTTGAAGATCAACTGTGTTCTCCAAATGTAGACCTCTTCTTTATCTTCTGCCTCTGTGACTGAATCAAATGACATTCCCAAGTTGGCAATCAGAATCTCATCCCTGGGTCTACTTATGGCCAAATCACGTTCCTCATCTTGAAGTTGTAGACGAAGCTCACGTGCATTATACCGCAATTGATACAATTCTGTAAGTACAAGACGGCCTCTAGCAACAAACTCCTCTTCCCATTCCTCCAATCGCTTACCATATGCAACCAAGAGATCAATCTGACCCTGCTCTGTTGGTGGTTCTAACATATGTGGAAGCGCGGTGACAACATCCCCTGTCCTGTGTACAAGGCTAGAAATGTACTGGCGAAGCTGCTGTATTTCAGCCTTGAGAGCTGATTTATCTTCACCATCTTTCACCATCCTATCCTTGATGCTATCTGTAGCAACCTGTAGGAGATCAATATCTGTCTGACGAGTACTCTTACCGAAATGAACTGTGATAACTTCGAAGTCTTGAGCTTCCATCTCATCTAGACTCTTATCTTCTGGAGGTGCAGCAGTCTCAACAATGAATTCCTTATCTGCACTTCTCCCAATATGTATCTGTTTCTTGATCCTCTTTTCAGGCACATCTTGATGGTCATGATCGAAATCTGAATGATCAAGTATGTAAGATGGTTGTCTCCTTTTTCTTCCCAGTTGACTCTCAAGCCAAGATGAATCCCGACTAATCCCACTGGAATGATCTGTACTAATCGTAGGAGGATCTGATGAATGTGAATGTGTAAAAGAATAGCTGCGAGGGTGAATCCATGTCCAAATCAATGTGAATTGGAATGGGAGGCTGCTCTAATGGTGTCGGTGACGGCATACGGGACTGAACCTCAAGCTGTGGAGAAGTCTAAATAACTTCTCTGACTGGCTCTACATGTGGAATCGCAACAGATGCTTTTCCCTTCGAGTTACTAGGTGCTGGATTCTTTCTAGGAGGATTACTCCTCTTCTTCTACTTAGGTTTTGAAGAATAAGGCAATACAAGTCCTTCTGGTGGCGGCTCTGCTCTAGGCATGGATGCCTTTCTCAACCTTCTGCTTTCTAAATAAAGCGTACTATTTTGGATGACCCTGCTCGATCTCTCCTTTACTGATGCGAACTCTTTGGCATACCAGTTCACTAACGGCAATGGTTGTCCATCAACCTGCTCTCTGTAAAATTGAGGAAGTGTATCTCCCTCATCCTCTGTCAATCCTTCCACATCTTCTGCCAAGAAAACAGAAACCTGCGGAAGAGTGAACCTGCTATAGCTACATCTGCGAACCTCGAAATCATCCTCACAATTCACCCAATAATCTTCCATCGTAGGTTTGTGATAAGAGAGATTACCTAGGCGAGCTGCGTAATGACCCCAAGGATCATATGTGCGTGTATCCACCAGGTACTTGAGTTTGCAATTTTCTAACTCTTGACCTGCGGTCTTAGCATCAACTGCCGTCCTACACCAATACATCCCGAATTGCAAAGGAAACTCGGCAGCTGGTTTACGCTTGATGCGCAAACGTTTGTGAACTTCATATAGCTGCCTCAGGAACTCCATGAATATTGTTTTATCCGAAGGATAACGTGGTAACATAGCTGGTTTTCCTGTGTATCCATAGACACGGATATAGGTGTATGTAGGGAACTGAATGTACCAATCTGCCCAATTCTTCATTGCTGCTCTGGCAACTGTCGAGATGCGAATATGCAACTCCCGGTCCAAGTTTCTCACTGTATAAGTCAAGAAAGCCTCTTGTACACGTTTAAAATGACTTTCAGCCTTTGTGAACTCAAGCTGGTCATAGTAACGATAGACTTTCTGTACACTGAGTATGCCCACCGTATTCAAACCATTAAACTGATTCTGATAAGCAATCAAGTACACCAGGTAAGAACACATATGAAATTGATGCACAGCTAGGAAACCGGTGATTTGCTCGTGAATAGCATCGCTGATGAAGGATGCCCAGTCATAATGCTCTTGCCCAGAGATGATTCTACCAATGATATAATAAATCCACGGGTGAAATTTGTTTGCATCTGCATGACCTGAGACACGATTAAGCAGTGTAATCAAAATATTGTATTCATCCTTACACTCGCCACGACCCAAGTTGTTTGGCAACTTGCTCTTCTTCTGTTTCAGCCACCTCTCTATCATCTTGTTTTGACACTTATCCAATCCAGCATTGAATGCCTGCTCGCTCTGACTCATGGAAATGACCATCCCATCCGAATGTTGAGGAATATCCAGACTTCGCTCGATATCAAGGGGTTTGAGACTGCATATGACACGTCCATCTATTGACCGTATCTCTTGTGTAGCGGAATTGTAATGCTTGATGCAAGATATTACAAACTCCACACAATGCACCGAAATAGGTATGGAAGCGGCCTCAAGTAACCCGGATTGCTGAATATTCTTGATAACTGAATCCCTGATTTTGAGTGGATCCAAAACTACCTCCGGCAACACCTTATGTAGATCTGTATCAACCGTTCCGATGAAGTCATGGGTTAAAACCGATTTGGTCTTGAATTCGAGCTGAGTGAACTACATTCTGAAAAACTTGCCTGTTGACTGTGCACACGGCTATATTCTGACAACTTTTCTGGAAAGCCAAAAATAGCCTGCTGAGGCTAAAAATAGCTTGTCGGATGAGAATTTTTACGAAAAAATCTGAGATATGGGTTTTGTCCAGAAAATGATTCTAAGACAACCCAGAACGTCAAAAATGCAAAAATTTACCCTTTACTCAGCCATGCAAAAGAATTTTGGTTGAGAAAATTAAAGCTTCAAGAACAGATGTTCTGGAACAAATTTTCCTGAAAAATTTTGGCACATGGGTTTTGCTGAGAAAGCTCTTCTGAATCAACCCAGATATTTTGTTTTGCCAAAATCTGCCAACACTTCGAACATGCAAGAGAATTTAAGACGAGAAGATGGAAAAAATATAGAGAAGAAGAAAGATATTTTTTTATTTTTTTATTTATTCTTCCTCTGTCAAAATCGCCACTCTGCCTTGAATCTGATGCTGAATCTGAACTTGTACCTGCAAAAGAATATTTTATCACCTTTGAACTTGATCCTTTGATGAAAATTCACCAATCTCTTTGAAGAAATTCGAACTTTCAAAGTTGTGTGAATGATGAAAGGCGCCATGCTTGTTTAAATAAACAATTCGTACCATCATGCATGCATAATGCAACCCTAATTTAGAAAAAAAAAAAATCGATTGGCTTCTCTCCAGTTGAACTGCCACTATCTCTGAGTCTTCAGACTAAAAAAATAATATCTTAATTTTAAAACATGCAAAAAACTAAAAATGGTGCCAATATCTGTCTTTGAAGAAATTCGTCACTTTTCAATGCTCTGCATGCAAAAAAAGAAAATTTCATTTTTTGCCAAAAATAGCATCTTGCTGTGTTCAACACACTTCCCTGATTCCAAAAAGTCAAATTTTGATCTTTTAGGCTTCCATTTGCAAGAGTTATGAGATTTTTAAGAATCTCCTATTTTGTAGCTGACTGCAAAGTTACAACTGACCCTGTTCAACTCTGATTTCTGGATGATTGAATGATCCTACGACCGTGCTGAGATATCCACCTCGAAGCTTGCATGACAAGGATGAAATGTCTGCTAGGAGCACAACTGCTAAAATCATCATTTGATACCTTAGAAAATTAGGCGCCTCTGATTAAATTGATGTTTTGACTCCAGACTTAGCCATTTCTTAGTTTTGCCTTCTGATGCTTCAAACTGCCGCTGATAGTGAATAATGAACCCCACTGACTGAATAATGGATTCATTGCATGACTAGAAGTATTTTGCATCCAATGACTATATGTGAGGGATCTAAAAATTGTATTAAGAACCCCAAAAGAATGAGCGCCCCTATTCTGTGATAGCTCAAACACCATTTTGACAAAAGTGTGATTTTCATCTGAACACCATACTTTGACCCTTGATACCGAGAACTGGAATGTTCCGATACGCGTGCCGCCTGTCTTGCTGTACAGTTTGGTCAACTTGCAAGAGATGTTCTTGGAGACGACGAAGCCAGAAAATTGCTTTTAAGGCCTCTAAAAGAAAATCGCCTTTTTCAAAGAAAATAATATTCTTACACTTAGTCATTTTTTGAACTGCCTTCAATCAGCTCTTCTTTACAGCATTATCATCTTGACCTCGCACGTACGAGCATTCGCCAAATCCCGGAGGCTGTCGGCTAGACTCGTTGGATAGCTTGAGTAATTGCACACAAGTCTTGTGAAGACTGTAATTGCAAATAACCCCGTCTGGCAGGCCTAAAGGAGAATCGCCCCTAGCCTACAGCTGTGCAGCTTTGTGTAGCTACGCTTCACCATCCTCTGTTTTACGTGCTCGGTAGGACCTCTGTCACAGTTACTCAGAATATCGGATCGTCTTGTGAACGGATACACTGCAAAACTGAACTGAGCTGGAAGAGATCTCAGGAAGACCTCAATTGCAAATTCATCCATCAAACAGGTCTTATTCAGGATCGCCCCTGGGCTACAGGGGAGCGGATTTGCATTCTGAAAAACTTCTTCTGACATGTATCCTGCCTGCAATTTCCACTTCTAACGCTGATAACCGGATTTCTGTACTGGATACGCTTTCGCTTGATAGCTCGTTGAAAAGCTAAACTAATTCTGCAAAGACTGAAACCATCAAAACACACATGCATCTAGATCTGGGCCTTCAAAAAGAAAATCGCCCTTGGGCTAGAAGGGAGCGGATCTGCATTTCTAGACTGCCTCCTTGATGAAAACACTCTTCGTAACCTCTGCTTCTGTCTTCGTTTGCCGGAGTTCTGTAACTCGGATAATCTTGCTTCATGGCTAATCGGAAAGCTGACTGAAAACTGAACATAATGAATGTATCCTTTATCCAAAACACTCAAATCTTGACCTTCAAATGGAAGGGCGCCCCTAGGCTACAGGGGAGCGGATTTGTTTTGAATTCATTGATTTTCACCATTTTATGCTTTGCAAACGCTGTATCCATCACTGCGGTTGACCATGTCGAAGCGTTGTGACTGCTGAGGTGTGTGGATGACTATACTTCATCATTTTCACATGTACGGACACTATAAAGTTGATTTGCACGTTGATTGCGCAAGTGTCTACTACGTTACATAGTGAAAAGTTCCCAGACTTAGAATATTTTAGCACTTTTTGCCAATCTGAAAATCCCCTCCATCAAAAAGCATTATTTCCAACATCTTTTATCGTAGAGCGTTCCTCTTTGAGTTTCAGGCTTAGATATTGATACCTGGTACTGGCCAACTGCCATTGATGACCCCGAAGATCCTAACTTTTCTCCTAAAAAAGTGAAAACTACCCACCAGCCTTAAACTGACTTTTAGCTGAAACTGACTTCACCACTGTGATTGTGATGTGAAATAAGCCAATCAAAATTAATTTCAGCCAATTTTGACAAGTTCCTATTTTTAGGGTTTCGAGCTAAAAATAGATTTCAGAAACCCTAATTTTTAAAATTTTCAAATTTTGCCAGTATCTTCCTAGCATCACACTGACTAAAAGCCCATACTTTATTTGCCCAAAAACTAAGTTTTGACCCCACTTTTACAAGGTTTAGACCATTTTAAGCAAAATGCCTTAATGAAGCAAAAATTTCGGTTTGGGTACAACACTCTCATAGATTGATAGGACTTCACAAGAGAAGCAAATAAGAGTAGGCCCTATTGACATTATTCACAACTCAGAGTTCAAGTTTTTTAGGGAAGTGCAATGGCTAGTGTATGAATGGAGAAGAATTTGTTGTATGTAATAACCATTGAAGGTGTGAAAATATGAAATTGGCT
Organism: Sequoiadendron giganteum; assembly: GCA_007115665.2. Classification (NCBI taxonomy): domain Eukaryota; kingdom Viridiplantae; phylum Streptophyta; class Pinopsida; order Cupressales; family Cupressaceae; genus Sequoiadendron; species Sequoiadendron giganteum. The sequence goes on from CM021107.1 coordinate 634,096,616, forward strand.
GCACTTAATGGTATTATGTGCTACGTGTGAAATTTTCCATATGGAGTTACATGGAGTATATTATGTGTCTTCTCTCTGCATTTAAACTCTATCTAAGGCCGAGTATTTATGTGAGGTTTAAGTTGGGGTTTAATTTAATATTGTGAGTTTAATGGTGATATAAGGAGAGATACTGTGTCAGAGATTGCTTCAAATTTATTTAAAGAGGATATAGCATTATGGAGATTGTATACACAAGTATTCTGGATTTAATTTTCATGGAAAATGAAAATGAAAATGCAAATAATGAATAAAAATTTAAGGAGAATAGTAAGCGGAAAAGAAAACTCACCTACAGATGCAAATAAGTTATTGGATTGGAATAGTAGAGACAATAAAGCCAATACTATTATCGATCTTGCTCTTTCTGACTCTAAATTATATCATATAGATTTAGACAAATCATCAACGGAAATTTGGAATGATTTGAATAAAAAATTTGGAGCAAAAGCACTTAATGCAAAGTTTTCTTTAAAACTTCAATTATTCAAGTTCCAAATATGGAAGATGAAATCACAATGTCAAATCACATAAGTAATTTGATGTCTCTCATTAGGCAACTAGCAGAAGTCAAGGCTCCAATAGATGATGATGATGATGATGCTAGAGCTATATTGTTAAATAGTTTGCCTTCAAAATATAATAACATTATTTTTACACTCAGTCAAACAACTTCTTGAAACTTAGAAGATATGATTTCAGCCCTTTTAGCAAAAGAAAAGAGAACAAATGCAGGAGATACAAAAGGCGATTCTCAATTGAAGAATGCATTATATTCACAAAGCAATAAGAAATGGTCAGGTACAAACAAAGTAGAAATTAAATGTTTTCACTATAAGAAAAAGGGTCACACAGCTTGGTCTTGTAGAACTCGAGCTAGTGATGTTCTTAAAAGGAAACTCAAAGATCACTCAAATGAAGGTAACTTAGTTTGTATTAAGGATGAGGATGAGGATCCACTAGATGATGATTTTGTTGATATTACTAAGAATGGATTCGTACTTTGAGCGATCATAATAGAGGTTGGTGGCACCGGAGGATGGAGGAATTTCATCATCTCAAGTTAGTTTCTCACTTTCAAATGGTGCTTTGCATGAGAAGCATTTTTGCTTTCTTTCTTGCTTTCCTTTTTTGATGTTGATGGATTCCAAGAATATATATACTGTGAAGTTTGATTTTTGGAGATAGGTAAGGGATTTGGTGTTGAACTTAATATGGATTGTTGTCCAACGAGTTTACGAGAATATGATCAAGAATTATACCATTCCAAGGGTCATCAAACAACTTGATGGAGCTCTATCACAGCTCAATATGGATTGTTGTCGAATAATTCGGGAGTTCGGGAAAATGGTAGTCGAAGAACTCGGGAGTTCAGCTTGAAGCTACACCCTTCTAAGGATCACAACGCAGCTTGATGGAGTTCCACCTGATTCAGGATTTGTTTCCTCAAGGAAAGATTTTCTCGTGAATTTGTATTTATCTAATCAGCAATTTTTGTTATGTAAGCCTTGAGGAGGGGTCCCTTGGCAAGGTGATTTTGTGTTTCAAGGATAATTTTGCAGGAACAATGTACTAAGGGGGGGAATGTTAGCATAACGGTTGAATGTTGGCATAGATATTACATTGTTTGGTGATGCAGTTTTGGCGGTTATGATGTACAAGAAATAGCTTACAGTTATTTCATCTGTATTCTATCTATTTAAATACTTTTGTTATTCATCAATGAAATTAATCAAGTATTTACCCTCTTCACCCCTCGCGCACTCTCCCTCTTCCCTATCCCATTCCCTACCTCCCTCTCAAACCCATATTTATTTTCATTGATCTATTGAGCTCAATTAGTGTCATCTCAAGATAGATCATGCCCTTCTATGCCATTAATTTTAGACATGTCATCAACACAAATTCACAACTGCCTTTTCATCTAACATATGCATTTCCTCTAATTGGATATTTTCCATCTAAAGAGTTACACAACCCATGTCCTCGAGGGAGTTCAAAGCCTGCCAACACGTTCATCAATTTTGGATTAATAAGTTGATTATGATTTTACATGTAGTGGCGATGGCACCCACAATGTTGGTTTACAATTACCAGCTTCCCAACATCCATGATCTTGTTCACAACTCTGAAATTTACAACATTAATCATATTTGAAACTTGGTAGAAGACTGTCAAGGCAAAAAGCAAGAAGAAGTATCCATTTCAACAAAAAAATTGAATAGTTGCATATTGGTGCACCAAGCCCCAAAATGATGTTGGGCAGGATAGTGTGGCTGAGATAGAACACCTCAAATTCAACTACAAGGTGAATTTCTGCACCTTGTGTATGCTTTTTAATTCTCCTTCAACAAACTTAAGTGGCTGAAGGAAGAACAATCCCGTCATATAAACCATGGTAAGAAACTTCAAAGAAGTGACTATTGATCCTAATGATTTCTAACTAGGACTAGCCACTCTAAAACTCTTCCAAGCTAGAAGCACTGAATCATATTAATCATTCAAATTGGTTTGAATCAATATTCAAACTAAAAAATGTAGACGTGCTTTTAGCAGTATACAATGTACGCCCGCTCACCATTGCCACAGTAAAAGACCAACAAGGGAATATATCCTACATATCACACCCTCTTGGAACAGATTATCAACTATTGCAGGGATTTCAGCCTGCAAAAATACTAAACGATATTCCTTACCAACATAGAGCTACAAATTATGATTTTCACTTCAGTGTTTCCCAAGAACCACAATTCACATATTTAGAAAGTTATAGTAATGCAAACTGTGCATAGGTTGTTTGTCAAAATTGGATACATAATAGTGAAAGGCCAAGAATCAAGAACACAATGTCAATCATTCTCTGTATGTTAGATAACCCAAATACAAAACAAAGAGCGCATGCACAGAGACAAAGAGGCATACCTCGTAGGACTTGTTAGGGTTGTGAGGACTTGTAGCAGTATTGATAGTGCCAAAAGTCGACATCAGAAAAAATCTCTGGTACTCAATATAAGGACTATAACTTCTGCAAAAAAATTGTTTACAAAAATCAGAGTGAAAACAATCTACAATTTGAAATTTTTCTTTAATAGAAATGCAAATGGATAAAGAAAGACAGTATATGTGAAAAACCGCCAATTAAAACTAATAAATTCCTTATACACTTCTATAATCATCCAAGTGCAACACAACTTTAATCAAGTATACTATTCTTTGACATATGAATGAATACAACGATTAATATACCTACCAATTGATCAGGTGAACAGCCAAAAATGAATAATACTAACATGACTGCCTTGTAGTAAATTTAAAGGGGTCCAAAAAAAATACGTCATTACCTACAAAATCAACGAAAAAACAAAATAATACACATTTAAAGCTGCCTGACTGAAACAGATTCCCTGAAATTTATTTTTCCTCATATTTCTGAGAATACTACAATTTCATTACCCAAAAAATGACAAAATTAAAAACAGAAAATCGAGGAAGGAAATAGAGAGCAAACTTACAAAATCTCTGAAAGACGAAATTCTTGTCAGGGCTCTCAAAAAAGTCTAATAAGCTCTTAGTACCCATGTGTTGAAATTTGTTAGAAAAAACTAAATTGTATTATATGGTTTTGTTCTAGCCCAACGCAGAAAAGAAAATGTAGCTAGGGCTTGCAAAGGGAAAAGGGAAAAAGAGATCGTATGCATGAACCGGGCAGGAATAATTTTTCACTGCCCCACAGTATTCGGAATTAATTTGGGGAGCTTGAAAGTTCACTCAAAGCCGATAAACAATTTTCAATGTTTTTCTCCAATTGCAGAGGTGTTATAGCACCAGAGTCCAAATTTCTAATTATATTCAGCTAAAGAGATTTTGCTTCCAAAAAATATTGTCGTTCATTTGAGATCAAAACATCTTGAAGTTCCTTATTTTTCTGGAAATCCTTTTTCTTTTTAACAATTCTTTTTTCTTTTAAACATCACACCCACACCTGGAATGTGACAGTCACCCCTGCATATGGAAATTTCATGATGTTTTAAAAAAAATATTAATTGTCAAAAAAATTATAATTTATGAATTTTCTATATACTAGCACTTCCACCAAAAGGAGGTGCAATGATTACGCTGATAGTAAAATATATGTTGAAGTAATATATGAGAGAGTAAGCATTTAGAATTTGATATTTTGACCGTTGATATATAGCTTAGTTTTGTAGCATTATGAGTTGAAGGTGTTGTGCATATTATCAAGCTTGCATATAAATTTTGCATTTAAATCTTCAACAAACTATAATGTCCCCATTTTTGCTCGCCTCAGCATCTCGTTGATTAGCCTATCATTTGACCCTCGTAGGCTAATACTCATGGTTAGAGGGTCCTATTTGGCAGTTATCGGGTTGTTCTTCTTCTCCAGAGCATGGTATTGTTCAAGATTGGCCTTTGATGGTGTTTTGGAACTCATGCACACTTACTATTTCTAGTAAGTCATCTGGTTATGGGGATCCAGTATTGCTATTTATGGTAAAGCACCTGGTTGTGTTGTGGATGCAATGTTTGACCTCTAAGTTCAGATGGTATGTTAAAATAATGATTAATGTGGAAGATATAATATTTAATTATTATTAAAGTTTAGCTTTAATAATAATTAATTGTTATAAAAGTGCATTATAAAGTTATATTTAACTTTATGACAATGGGGCCATTTAATGACTTAAAAAGTCAATTAATGATGCATTGAAAAGGACGCCCAATTAATGAGATATATTAAAGTGCAACAAAAGCAACATGAAAACAAGAAAGGGACAGGAATGGTTGAGCGACAATGGCTGCCCAACGGTCGTTTGTAAGAAAGGGACAGGAATATGTCTCGCTCTGTCAACAATGGTTACAGAAATCAGGTTTATTCTGCTCAGGGCCCCACAGGAAATTCAAAAAGGTATCATGCAAGACATGGGGAGCCACTTATCAGCATAGATTTGAAAGACCAAACTGGGCACCATTTCACTATAGTCGGCATTTGAATAAGACAAAGCAGGCCGTTTTTTATATTTATAAAAATGATAGACCGCACATGCCCAGGGAAGATTTCCAAGGCAAACAATGAGAGGTAAATCCGAGGTTTCTGAATCGATTGTACAGAGAAACTGAAGCTGATTATAGGCTCAATCATAGAAAGGAAAGTGAAGGGGTTAGAGTTCCCGCGGAGAATAATATTCAAGGTCAAAAACACTCCCATGCAGCCAATGTCCCAAATCATTCAGCAGATCCCTTCAATCCAACGAAAAAGACACATGCAAGGCCAAGAAATAATGAATATACAAGAGCATAAGCTCAAAATGCAAATACAGATTTTCGAGGGAAAGAGCAACAAAAGCCCCAACTACAAGATGCAAAAAGGGATGGTCATAATCATAAAGACATTTCCATGCCATTTTTGCAACATGCAAAACCAGACAATGGCAGATTTGCAAACCAACCGGCCCAGGCTAAGAAGCAGAACAAGTTTGGGAAGGTCTGGTTTAAAAAGCAAGAACCACAAAATCAAGCAGGGGTAGTTTAACCCAACAAGAAAAAGGAAAAAAAGTCCAATAAAAAAATAAATAAGAAGAAGGCCACAAGGGAAGGTGAAAGGAAAAATATGCAGCGGAAGTTGCAAGCCATTTCCTCGTCTGAAGCTGTAAAGCAACAAACCACCAAAATCCAAAAGGGACTGGAACGAAAGATTGTTGTCAGTGTTACTTTTTCAGAGGACTTGTTGCAAGATCAAATTCAAGACCTTCGCCACCGGGCCTTAATCTGTAAGTTCTGTGACCTTATTTTAGATATACATACATTGAAAGATTTGTTATACGATTAATGGGAAGGGGTTTCAAAAGTCTTCTACTTAGATCAAAAGGAGGGCATTTTTATTGTACTTTTTCATTCAAAAGATCAGAGGGGTGTCGTTTACAAAGTGAAATCTTGGATATATGAAGGTTTGGGTTTATGCATGAATCCCTGGGTTCCCAATTTTAAAGCAGAGCAATTTATGTCAAAATTTGTACCAGCATGGGTTCATTTAAAAGCTTTGCCTTTGGAGTATAAAGAACTTAAGTTGATATAAATCTTGGCGAATCATATTGGCATTTTTCTTCAGCATGATAAAGTTTTTTATGATAATCCCACACAACCTGTTAGGGTTTGCATATTGCTTGATACCACAAAGTCGTTCCCTGACCAAATCCATATAAACTCTAAGTTTGGCTCATGGATTCAAGAGATTGCAGTTGAAAGTCAACAAAATATATGCACTATTTGTCACTCTATGGAGCATTTGAAAGTTGTTTGCCCTAATATTGCTAGGTGTCAAAAGAAAGAGAGTTCTTTCAATCTCCAAATTCTAAAACTTTATCACGTATGCCTAATAAGCAAACAGAGAATGAAGCGACAAGAGACACGGTAAATAGGAATGATCCAAAAACAGAAAAAATCATCTCACAGCATCAAGCTAATTTGGGAATCACAAGTCTAAGCATGATCAATTTGAAAGGTTCTCATTCTCATTCGCAGGAAAATGTTCAAGTTGGGCAAGTTTATCAACATAGCAAGGGTGGTAACAGGGGTGATTTGGGGAGTTTGCCATCTAAAGCAGCATTTTCAGTTGATCAGTTAGTAACATTAGCCTACCAATTTATGTTCAATGGATTGCCAATCCAGATTTCATGTACTTCATGGGGAAACAAGCCGTCTATTCAGGTCACACATAGTCTTTTAAATGAGAGGAATGATAAACCTGACAAGGGAGGTCTTTCAGATACTAAAAGGGAATGGGATTCACAAGATCTAAGCTTAGGACAGCAATTTGCTTCTTCTCAGTTGGAGGTACTTGCAAGGGAATGGGATTCACAAGATCTAAGCTTAGGACAGCAGTTTGCTTCTTCTCAGGTGGAGGTACTTGCTCAAAACTTGTTTACATCAATTGGTTCAAAATTATTTGATGAAATTGCAAATGAAATCCTCAATGAAGAAGTGGTAGCAAAGGAAAGGTTGAATCCTTTACAGGATGATCATTTTCCAATGATCCCTAAGGAAGATTTGCAGTCTAAGGTAGGTGTGGATGATAGAATGGAAACGAAGGAAGATATGTTGTATCAGTTTGATTATTCCCAAACTTTATCTATAGCTCAAATGCTTGTTAGTCAGCTGCCTATCAAGAAATCCCCAAGCACAAGAGGCAGAAAATCTAAAGCAGGCTACATTAGACAGAAGATTTTCAGTTAACAAGAGGCCGAAGAGAGCATGCTGCTCTCCTCGTGCTCAATGAAGATAATTTCGTGGAATGTCCACATCAAGCGTCAAATTGACTTGTGTGCGGCAGATGTGGTAGTGATGCAAGAGACAAAGTTATCAACAGACTCCTACGAAGCGTCAGTAATGAAATGGGGCAAATGGAAGTCTCTTCATGTCCCAGCACAAGGGGCATCAAGGGGGTTAATTACATTATGGAATCCCAAGTCAGTGGCAGTAGAAGCTTTGGGACAGGATAATAATTGGCAATTAACAAAAGTAGAGTCTTTTGACTTATGCTTCAAACTCATTAATGTCTATGGACCAACGGCAACTCAAGACAAGAAAAGATTATGGGATAATCTAACAAATATTATTCAAAGTTTGGGGAATGAAAAGGTGGTAGTGGTTGGGGATTTTAATGCTATAGTATCTCTTAATGAGAAGCATGGAGGTATTTGTCCACCTCAGAAAACAATGGCAGATTTTGAGAATTTTATCATGAATAATGCATTAAGGGATGTGCTCTACCAAAGAAAGGAAGTTTCACTTGGACGAACATGAGAAGAGATTTTTCACAAATAGTTGTGCGCTTAGACAGATTTTTGACAACTCCTAATTGGGTTCTGAAGCCTTTCATTTTATCCTCACAAATACTGCCTTTTGTATGCTCGGATCACTATGCAATTTCGTTATTGATAATGAACGGGAATATGATCCCAAAGCACAAGCCTTCCTTCAAATTTGAGAAGATGTGGTTCAGACATCCATTGTTCTTATCCTTGTTAAGACAATGGTGGGTGAGTGCACCATATCAAAGGGGCACTAAAATGTTTCAACTATTTAAGAAATTGCAGTATATTAAGGGGCATATCAAAACTTGGAATCTGCAAGTGTTCAAAAATGTTTTTGAACAAAAAGAGTAAGTAGCAAAACAATTGGCAAAAGTTCACGAGCATATAATTCAGAATGGGATGGATTCGTCTTCATATGAAAAACAGAAAAATCTGCAACTAATTTGGGAAGAATTGGGAAAAAGAGAGGAAATTTATTGGCGTCAGAAATCAAGGGAGTTATGGTTGAGAGAAGGAGATCGTAATACAAAGCTTTTTCATGCTTCAGCCCAACCAAAAAGAGCAGCAAAAACCATTTTTTTCAATTCAAGACATAGATACAGGTAGGCAGTTGACAAGTGCAAATGAAATTCAAGGAGGAGTAAAGTTTTTTAAGCAATTGCTTGCTCCTCTTAAGCCACCTTCTTCACAAGGAAACCAAGAAGATCAAGATCTCTTGGCAACAATAACAAACCTCATCGCTCAGAAAGACAATGCTGATTTAATGAAGCCCTTTACATTAGAAGAATTGAGAAAGGTGGTCTTTTCACTTGCACCGGATAAGGCACCTGGACCTGATGGTTTCACTCTGTTCTTTCAAAAATGCTGGGATGTAGTAGGTTTTGATTTACTCTTAGCCTTAGAAGAATCAAGGAAATTTGAAACGATATTGAAGCACTTTAATGTCACTAATATTGTTGTTTTGCAAAAGACAAAGGAACCAAAGACCTTTGCTGAATTTAGACCCATCTCACTTTGTAACACGGTGTACAAAATCTTCACAAAGGCAATTTATTAGCGTTTACAACATCTAATTCCAAAAATCATCTCACAAGAGGAGGGCGGTTTTGTACCAGGCAGAGAAACAGAAGAAGTAGCTTTGGTAGCACATGAGGTTCTCCACTCTATTAGAACCAATCAACTATCATCAATTATTGTAAAGCTAGACATGATGAAAGCATACGACAAGGTTGATTGGAGTTTTCTCATGAAAGTTTTGAACAAATTTGGGTTTTCTGATAAGTGGTGCAAATGGATTTTATCTTGCTTATCAGGAGCATTTTTTTCTATAATCATCAATGGGTCTCCTTCGAGGTTTTTTAGAGCAACACAAGGTGTAAGGCAAGGCGACCCTCTTTCCCCTTTCTTTTTTATAATTATGGTTGAAGCTTTGAGCAGGACAATAAAGGAGAAGCATAATCAAAGCTTATGGCAAGGGATACGCATACCTCAAACTAATTTGTCAGTCACACACAATCTCTTTGTGGATGATACCTTGTTGTATGGTAAAGCGAATATTGTTGAAGCCAGGCAGATAAAATGGGTTTTGGACAAGTATTCTGAGGTGTCAAAACAAAAGATAATGCTCAAAAATCAAAAGTGTATATTCTCAATACTAAAGCAGCCATAAAAAGAAAGATTATCAGATTCTAGGTTTTCAAGAGGCAAGTTTACCATGTAAGTATTTGGATATACCTTTCTTTATAGGTGCAAATAAGTCATCATATTGGGATTAAGTCATAGACAGGATTAAATTGAAATTTAGTGCATAGAAAGCCCGTTGGTTGTCTTTATCAAGCCGTATTCTTTTGATAAAACCAGTATTGTCAACAATTCCTAATTAAAGCCCCTAAAACAGTAGTTGATCAAATAGAAAAAGTTATTAGGGGCTTTCTATGGAAAGGAAACATGAATGATGTTAAAAAAATTCCTTTAATTTCTTTGGATAGTATGTCTTCAAAGAAATTTAAAGATGGACTAGGATTGCATGACATTTCAAAACACACTATAGCCTTTGGGGGGAAATTGATTTGGCAAATGTATACCAAGCTCGAGTTGAAATGGTGTGCAATAATTGTAATGTCCCCTTCTCAACAGTGATCTAGCAGTTGGTCATTAGCCTATTCCAGAGACCCGTAGGCTACTCGAAAGTGGAAATTAGGGTTTCCTATCTTCTAGGAGGATGATTCAGCTTTTTCTGAGGCTTGCTCTAGGAATCTTGGAGTTTGGATCGTGGATTCTTTATGGGTTTTCAGAAAGCTTCGCAACGGTATAGCATGCATGATGATCTAAGCAACTTTTTGAATTTACTATTTTTAGTAAATTCTATTTCTGGCAGTGGTCTTGTTGGCATCAATACATTTGGCTTTCCTCTTTTGACAATTCAGTTGGTAATGTGGATTTTTGGCGTTATGGTGATTTTATTTGGAGGGATAAGTTATTTTAATTTATTAATGTTATGTTTTCAATTTGACCCCTTGGCCTAATGACATAACTTAAGTTGTTTTGAAAAAGGGGCTAGAAGGGTGGATGCATCATCAGGAGGATTGATTATAATATTTCTAAAGTGAAAAATAATGCCTTCGGAAATGGACGCCAACTTTGAGGAGATGTTATGTTTTTTAAAAATGAATTATTTCATTCACATTTAGGACGCCAACTTCTGGAGGGAAAATGAGTCAACCGTAATTCAAACTTTCTCCTTGGTCTTTGGGCGCATCTTCTGGAAGCTTCTTTCGGAGTCTTTAAAAGGAGGTGTTGCTGTTCATTTCATCATCTCTTGTCTACTATAATGTTATGTTGCCGAAATGGTGAGTGAGTTGCTTCGAGGAATGCACACCTCCTAGCTTGGCTTAGTTTCTTGCTTGAAAGATAGCAACTAACTGAGAGAGAGGGTTGTTTCTTGCTCAGAGAGACAGATTGAGTTATTGTAATGGAGTTTGTGAGGTTTTGTTGAGTTTTTGAGTTTTTGAGTCATGTACTGCTGAAAGTCGTTTTTACTTAGAAGTCTTTGGGTGATTTTTGCATTGTTCTGGGTATTGTTCTAATGCATTTCTTTGCTAGGGGCGACCCTACTTGTCAAAATGCAGATTTTATTATCAAGAAATGAATTTATTGGAGTGAAATCGCCCCTCCTTGGGGGTCGTACTTTCCTGGCAGCAACATTGGGATTCGTGCAAAATAAATTAAGTGTTTTTTATGTTGTTTGGTCATTGGGATTTGGGTGCCATCTTGCCTAGAAGCTATTGCATTTTATTTCAGGTCATTCGGAGAAGTTTAGAGTGTTTTATGAGCATTTTAGTGGTTTGCTTAGTTGCTGGTCTATCAAATCAGATTAGAGGAGTTCATCATTTTGAGTTGATTTTGTGTGGGATTGAGTCTTCTGGTGTTAGGAGTGATACTTTATCTATTTGCAGCATTGTGACATCTTCATTACAGAGCTTATTGCAGGGATTCTCTTTATTTGTAAAGTTGCACAGTAGTACTGTCAGCTATCTCTCTTTCTTGCTAAGCTTTATTGTAATTCCCATGATTGTGGAAGAGACTAGTCTTGTTCCAGTCTTCATTTACTGTATTTACTTTTTGTACTGTCCGCTGAATAAGTGGAAGGGGTCGGCAAGTCACCCATTTACTTTCAGTACTTGCATTAAATCATCATATTGCTAATCGGCTTAGCAGTCATCTTACTCCCGCTGAAATATGTAGTCGAGTTGCATACAATTACTTTTTTTCCAGCATTGTACTTCCTTGCTTTGAATTCTAACGATCCCCTTTCAAGTATGCTCTCACCTTGCCCATACTGGGATCTGAGTTGATCAGAAAGTGAAAGGGTTCCTTTCAGTTGGTTTATGATTACTCTAACGTTAACAAGTGAAACTGCTTGTGAAAATTGGGAAAAAATATAAGGGGTACATTTCAATAATGCAGGCAAAGGATCTTGACAGTCAAAATCCATCAAGAATTTTCACAATTTCTAACCCTCCTGCAAGTTTTGCCATGTGGAATTTTATGTTATCTTGCAGAAAAGTGGTAACGACATATATTTCTTGGGAGGTAAATAATGGGGAAGAAATTAATTTTTGGGTTGACTCTTGGAATGGTCAATCTTTGAGTAACTGTCAAGGGCTTCAAGAAATTATTCCAATGCTATCTCATTCATGGGGTTCCAAATTAATTGATTATGTAAGTGCAGTAGAGCTTTCTTCAGCAAGGGTGCTATGGAAAGATTTTTCAGGCACTCAGTTAACAAATGAACAAAAGAACTGCTTGCACCAAATTTTGGCAGCAAGAACAATTTTCTTATCAGCAAAGGTTGATCGTGTTATTTGGGCACCATCAAAAGATGGTAATTATTCAGTCAAACAAGGCTATAAAGCAGTCCTAAACAAGGATATCCAGTTGCAATCTCAAAGAGCATATTCATTTGTTGGAATAATGTGGTGCTACTAAAAGCGGGGAATTTTGCATGGCTGGTATTGAGGAAAAGAATGCTCACAAGCATTCGTCTTGTTAAATTGGGAACAGCAGACCCCTTTAATTGTGTTCTATGTGGTAAGAGTCTGGAGCCTCCCGATCATCTATTTTTGCAATGTACATTTGCTCAATATTGTTGGGAATTTGTTATGTAAAAGATGAGCTTCCATGCACCGCTGCCAAACTCAGTATGGGATCTCTTTTCTTCATGGCCAGTATTATATAAGTCTTCATTTTTTGCATGCATTTGGCATCTAATTCCAGCTGCAATGACCTAGTCCATTTGGTGGGAACAAAACAAGCGAATCTTAAGAAAAGTATCAGCTTCAAATCAGTCTGTACATGCAACCATTGAAAAATCAGTTATAGAAGCAGTTAATGCATGTGTCCATGATCACAAGAATGTGAACTCTTTATTGACTTCATGGGACCACATTATTCTTAAGAGTTGGCAACGCATTAATCTACCTTTCAAAGGGAGTATGATGCAACCTAATAAGTTGAAGGTGGACAGAAGTTTAATCAAATGGCAACCACCAATGACAAGATTTTATAAACTCAATTTTGATGGCGCATCAAAGGGGAATCTAGGCACTTCAGGGGTAGGAATTTGCATTAGAGACTCTTGGGGAAAATTGAAGGCAGCTAGATCAATTGCTTTACCACCTGGAACGAATAATATGGCAGAATCAATGGCCATTCTTTATGGTCTACAGCTAGCAAGGCACCTCCAAATCAACAAGATTCATATTGAAGGAGATTCATTAGTAGTTGTTAACATGTGTAAGGAAAGGCAGTGTCATAATTGGCATCTAAGGTATATATTGCAAAATGTATGGAAATTAATGGACAAGTTTGAACTCTATCAGATTTCTCATACATATCGTGAAGGAAACATGCTTGTAGACCATTTAGCAAATATGGGGTGCCAGAAAAAGGAGGTATCCATAACGGAAAATGATGATAAGTTGAAATCGTTCTTTGATCTGCAAGAAATAATAAATCGAGAAAGTATAGATAAACTTAACTGAGTTTGGGGAGCCTGGGGTTGATTTGAGTTTAAACTGCCCTACTAAGATCGTGAGAAAAAATTGTAACAAGGTAATAGCTCTCATATGACAATTTCAAACATTTGAAAATCATAGTAGGCGCTTCTCCAACAGTAATAGAATTGGTGACAATTCAAAAATATGCTCAAGGGGTCCAAAAATTTGATTTCCTAAAGGGGCTTTTAAATGTGGGGAAGTTTATAAATTCTGATCAGTGGTCAATGATTAAGATGAGGATATCATACGTGATTTAGACAGTTGGGCATTTGCTAGCGTTCGCATAGGCTCAGTGTTCATTGGGCTTTATTTAATATAATGTGCACAAAGGATTCAAAAATGTGAAGAATCGGTGGTTCGTGCCAAAGAAGCGTTGGAGACTTTTCGCGGTGGCACATGGAAATCAAGAGGCAGAGTCAGACTACCATGTTTTAATTTCTAATGATTTCATTTTCTTTCGCAGAATTGTGTTCTTTTCTTCTTTTGATTGGCAAGACTGTGCTCTATTGGAGGGAACTTGTTCTTTGCCCCCAACGATGATCTGATGAGTCTTCATCGCTGAGACATTGCTTGGTTGGTGGGACTCCAAAGGTTGTCCCCGCAACGACCCGACAGTTTGGTGCTAACAGCTTGTTCTATCAGTAGGAGTTTACTCTATCAATGGGACTGTGAGTCGTGCCCCAACGATAAGGCGATAATGTTCCTTTGTTGGTGGGACTAGAGGTTTTCGCCGAGATGTTCAACTTGGTCTCCTCGATGGAACAATGACCATGGTTGGACCCGAGCTAACAAGTGGAAAGCGGTAGCTGGAGTTGGCTTGGTTGTGGGTTCTCATCGACTGATAAAGAAGAACGTAATGGGTTCATTGGCGTGAGTGTGTTGTATCGGCAGGACTTCAGTCTTTGTCCCAACGACGGGGGGATATTGGCGTGACTGAAGTGTTTCAATGTGACTTTGGAGGAAGTCCCTCCAACGGGCCGACAAACGATGATCGGCGAGACATGGTCGATTGATAGGAGATGTATTGAAGTCCCAACAATACGGCAATGACAAAGGGATGAAAAGGTCGATGGAAGGAGTGCAATTCGGGAGATCGGGTAGTTAGGGAACTTCACAACCCCGCGACTTGGTTACAAAATTCTTGGGACCCGCGGAATGCCAATGGAGGTAGAGACATGAATGGTGCGATGGTTGACATGAAAGCTAGTCCCCCTGATGTGTCGATGGTAAGGCTGATTGCCGAGACGTGACTCCATCGCCAGGACGTGAAAGTTGGTCCTGTCATTAGACCGATGTATTGTGAACTATATGAACGGTAATGTGATCATCGGTAGGACAGTTTCATATCAATGGGATGTTTGAAGTTGTTCCAACGACAACCCGATAAGAAAACTATTGATTGACGGTTTGTCTGCTGGAAGAAAATGAGGTGCCAATGGACCAAATGGAAGAATAATGTTTTCTCGAAGTCTGATTTTGCTGACAATATGGGTTTTTAGAGCTAGTATTCTGGGTTCTTAAAGTCTATTTTGTTGATAATATGGGGTTTTATAGTTAATATTCTGGGAGAAACATTTTGCAATATGCTAGGTTTTTTGGGTTAATGGCTTTAGTTTAGATACAATTATATTTTAGTCAGAATAGGTGGTGATATGGGATGAATCTGACTGATAAGAGTCATTATATATCAAGCACCTTTGTAAATTTCTTATGAATATATATAAATATATACAGGCATATTGCCTTTTGCCAAAAAAAAAAAAGCAACATGAAAATATATTTTAATGAGTTAAAATCCTTCTTGGGGGTCGAGCCATTTCATGAGACATATAAAAGGCATCCAAAAAGAAAATCGATTCACTCTATGAGCATTTTACACTTGGCTTTTTGTGAGTTTTGGCATTGTGAGAAGAGGAAACGAGGGTTTCTGCTATTTCTTGGTCATTGAGAACGTAGTCTCTCATTGTACCAGCTGCCTGAGGTTGTGAAATAACTTCTGAAGGTTGCTCTCATTGATGGCTGCAAGCAGTAGTCATATCTGAGCTTAATGGTGAATATTTTTGAAGGGATTTGAACAGTTATCATTGCAAATCAGAATTTAAATTGTTGCTGTGAGGAATCATCTACATATACTGTTGTTGGGCCGTACAATCACCAGTTACAGGTCGTACTGAGCAGCCAACTACAGGCCACACAGCCACTAGAAGAAGGGCATTTGGATTCTAGGAAGAGTCGCCTTGAGTTATGTGTTGCCAGGTCTTCCATTGAGGGCGTCTAAACTTATATTGTCAGTTTGCTGCATTTTGAAGTGGAGAAAGCATTATATATGCTAGGCGTGGAATTAAATAAGGGTTTCATTGCTGCTGCTAAATAATTCCAGACTTTTAGAAATTACTTCAGATTTCCAGAATTTCCAGTGTTGCTGATTCAACATTTTCAGACCTGCAACTTCTTGACTATGAATTCCGGGTATGAAGTCTATTGTCTTAACTAGCAGTGTATAAGGAATTGTATTGAACATTTGTATTGACTGTAGTTTGTATGCAACTTGTTTGACGAAATGTATTAAGTGTCAAGCTGAAGCAAAAAGAAAAGCAAACTGATTGCATTAGGCCTTAATATACCTCCATGACTGAAATGATTAATTTGTAAATTGCAAATCTTTACATATGGTGTGCATTGGGAATTTCAAATTCTGAAGTATACTGCTGAAACAAATCATTATGAGCTTGCATTCAAACTGTTTGACAAAATGTCCTATCTAGCAAGTTAAAAAATTAACCAAACAAACAAGGCAGAAAGTTTTAGTTGCATGTGACCACCTAGGGTGGGATACTACAGTGGTATCAGAGCAAGCATCCTGCCATCCTATGTGATTGTAGTTCATGAGCAAAGAATTTAAACAATACACTAGAGGTACTGAGCAGTGGGAACCACCTCCCATTCCGAAAGGTGAGACAATGTAAGCATTTTGGGGATTCATAATTCGGGTAGTGGCAGTGATACGGAAAGCATTGCAGGCACTATGGCTAGGAGAGATAAGGGGCGAACAGAATCACTCAGTCTTGACTCAAGAGCTAGGAGATAGTACAACAATATGATGGATATGATGTTGTAGTTGATGGGTACTATGCAACAGTTTGTGCCACCGCAGCATATAGGTTACCAGGGACAGATGAGTGGTACATAGGGTGGAGTATTTCAACAACTGTCTTCTTCTATGGGTTCAATTCTGGGACCCAACCAGCCTACCTTTACCCCTAGGGAGGAGCCACAGCCTCCACCGGTTCAGGTGCCAGAGCCTCATGTACTCACTGCAGGAGATATTACCAGGCATTATGCAGAGTATATGACCTTAACTCCAGAGATTCGGGAGGTATGGACAGTCTATCAGTTTCTAGACCTAAAAGGGCCTCGAGGCAGTGGTGGAGTTAGAGCAGAGCAGCGGGCATAGCAGACTCCACAGGGTAATCATGATTTCCAACAAGCAATGAGTAAGGTCACTTTGCCTCATTTCGATGGCAGTGACAAGTGCACTGCTAGATCGTGGGTACAAAAGTTGGATAATTACTTGTCTTTGAGGCCTATGCAGGAGGATGAGGCCATCAAGTTCGCCACTTTGCATTTAGATGGTTTGGCACATGATTGGTGGCATCATGGTATGGTCACCCTACAACATCACCTCATCATGACATATCATGAGTTTACTAGCAAGCTGATTGAGCAGTTTGATAGGAAAGACCCTGAGTTGTATTTTCAAGAGCTTGCACAGATCAAGCAGGTGGGCAACTTGAAGGCTTATATCAATGAATTTCAGAGACTATCAGTGATGGTACCTAGTCTATCTAAGCGAAGATTAGTCATATTGTTTAGCGAGGGTCTACTGGAACCTTTGAGAGGATGGATCAAGGCTTTTGATCCCCCTACATTACAAGAGGCGATGAAGAAGGCGCATAGTATGGAGATGGCTGCTCCAAAAAAGCAATTTCCACCTAAATCCATCACTCTTCCTACGGATGAGAGCCCACCTCCAACTTCTGATCAGAAAAAGAAATCAGCAACTAAGGTTGATGAGGAGTCGCAAGATGAATTGAAGAAAAAGCAATTATGTTATTAGTGCAAAGGACCCTACAGCAAAGAGCATGACTGTCCTTTGAGGCCTAACGGCAAGGCCAATCGTATGATGTGGGTTTATTATGAGGATTTTGATTCTGATAATTCGGATCAGCGAGTTGCTCCAGAGGATGATGAGGTTGGAAGACTAGAGAGTTTGGACCAGATGCTAAATTGTCTCCTTTAGCATTATTTGCTAGTATACAGAAAGGGGCTACATTCAGGGTCAGAGGAGTTGTGAATGGACAACTTTGTATTGCTATGCTTGACACTAAAGCTACGCATAATTTCATTGATGAGGGATTGGTAGCCAGGTGCAGACTCCAGACAGAGGACATCGTAGGATTCAGGGTCAGGGTTGCAAATAGATTTACCCTTACTCGCACCAAGCGGATATGTAATCTCACTGTACTATTGAACGACTATGAGTTTCAAGTTGACTTCTATGTGGTTAGCATGGGTGAGATGGACGTAATATTAGGCATGAAGTGGCTCCAAGATATTGGAGAATTTACCCTCGACGTACCTAAAATGGAGATGAAGTTTAAGATGAATGGTAGAGGTTACGTGTTGAGGGGAATTACAAATGGAAGTTTGCATTCTATCTCTCTCAGTAGAGAGAAGGGCAGAGGGAGAGAGAAGGAGGTTGTTCAAGAGGAGTTTGATTCTACCTATTGCTCCTAGGGTTTGGAGATGGATGATTCAGTTCAGCATGGAGTAGATGTTCGGTTTGTGAATAATCCATTATTTGAGTCCAATGCTAGATTGGTTTATGACAATCCACTCTTCGAGTTTGATGTTGACCTCACTCCTGACACTAGTACAGATTTGGGCGATAATCGCAGTGTATGGGATCCTTCTAGTGCATCAAGATTCCAAACAGGGCTCACGGAGGAGTTTTACAGTGTGTACATGGTGAGGAGTGCCTATAGTTTTGTTTATGATTCACCTGTACACAATTTGAATTCGACGCACAATCCTAGTGCGCATAAGTTAGACAATTGGCATGATGCATTATCTTGCACAAATGAGGGAGGCAAACCATTTCATTTTTCAGCAGTGTTACCCCAAGTTTCCAGGACGGGAATGGTAGGGGACGGCGGGACGAGTCCCCAAGTTCCCCAAGTTTCCAATTTTTGAGGCCAAATTTGGGGACGGCGGGGGGACAGCTATATAAAATATAGGGAAAATTTAAATATTCATATGAAAACATGGATAAAGCATACATAATATACATTATAGAACCTTAACGTATAGCATTTTGAGTTCAACATTCTTTGTCAATACTCAATACACATTGAAAATTCAGAATTAACATACATGAATCATAATACAACCTCCAAGTTATAATTTATAAACTTATATCAAATTACATAAGGTTATTTCCAGCTCACAAATTGGGCGAACATTTGTGATTACAGTGAAAATTGTTTCACCTAGGTTATTGATTACTTGGCACAAAACAATAATGAATAGTTGAGGCGTCTGAAGGCAGGATTATTGTAGTTTGGTGGTAGTGTGGACTACTGGAAGTAAATTAAATGCTGGTGTATTGTGACTTGTCTAATATGGATTTGAGCAGTTAAATGTGGGGACAATTGTTGCACTCAAGGAGTTTTGGGCATCAAATTGCCTTAATATCCAGCCCATTTCCAATTGTGAAGAACTATTTAAAAAGGTCAAAATCCTAAGTCTTTGTCTCTAAAACCTGTTAGTAAACAACAAGCAAATAAATTCAAGTTTACACACTTTTGGAATAATTTTTTGTTATTTTTATATATCTCTAATAGAGCATCAAATATTTATCTTGTGAGCGTTCCAAATATTGTGAAAGATATACGAAAATAATTTAAACAAACAACTCATAAACCAGAAACCTAAAAACTATCATATATATTGTTTTTAAAACGTGCTTTGACGTGGGGGGACGATCGGGGGACGGCTTAGGCGTCCCCCGGCCATCCCCAGGACCAGTCAGCCATCCCCATCTGGTCAACAGCGTCCCCCCGTTTCGGGAATGATTCCCTAATTTTTTGCAAAAAAGGGGATAGTCCCCTGCCGTCCCCCTGTACCCGGGACGTCCCGGGGACAGGGATGGGGCATTTTAGGGAGGGGGACGCATCCCCGAGTTTCCCTGGTTTTCAAAGTGGCTTCTTCCTGAGGTGCATACTCCTAAGGTACATGACACTAGAGTTGATCTTTGTTATTATGTTTTGACAATTATACTCGTGTTGGAGCTTCAGGAGTCAGTTGGAGACGAGAGGGACATTCTACAGGTATTCCCTTGGGACCTGGGTGGAGTGGTGTTTCTTTGCAATGGAGATTGCTTGGGGACAAGCAATTTCAGGGAGGGCGGACAGTAATGTCCCCATTTTTGCTCGCCTCAGCATCTCATTGATTAGCCTATCATTTGACCATCGTAGGCTAATACTCATGGTTAGAGGGTCCTGTTTGGCAATTATCAAGTTATTCTTCTTCTCCATAGCATAGTATTGTTCAGGATTGGCCTTTGATGGTGTTTCGAGACTCAGTTATGCACACTTACTATTTATAGTAAGTCACCTGGTTATCGAGGTTCAGTATTGCTATTTATGGTAAGGCACCTGGTTGTGTTGTGGATGCAATGTTTGACCTCCAAGTTCAGATGGTATGACAAAATAATGATTAATGTGGAAGATATAATATTTAATTATTATTAAAGTTTAGCTTTAATAATAATTAATTGTTTTAAAAGTGCATTATAAAGTTATACTTTAACTTTATGTCAATGGGGTCATTTAATGACTTAAAAAGTCAATTAATGATGCATTGAAAAGGACGCCCAATTAATGAGAAATATTAAAGTGCAACAAAAGCAACATGAAAATATATTTTAATGAGTTAAAATCCTTCTTGGGGGTCGAGCCATTTCATGAGACATAAAAGGCATCCAAAAAGCAAATCGATTCATTCTATGAGCATTTTACACTTGGCTTTTTGTGAGTTTTGGCATTGTGAGAAGAGGAAACGGGGGTTTCTGCCATTTCTTAGTCATTGAGAACGTAGTCTCTCATTGTACCAGCTGCCTGAGGTTGTGAAATAACTTCTGAAGGTCGCTCTCATTGATGGCTGCAAGCCGTAGTCATATCTGAGCTTAATGGTGAAGATTTTTGAAGGGATTTGAACAGTTATCATTGCAAATCAGAATTTAAATTGTTGCTGTGAGGAATCATCTACATATACTGTTGCTGGGCCATACAATCATCAGTTACAGGTCCTACTGTGCAGTCAACAACAGGCCGTACAACCACTAGAAGGAGGGCGTTTAGATTCTAGGAAGAGTCGCCTTGAGTTATGTGTTGTCAGGTCTTCCATTGAGGGCGTCTAAACTTATATTGTCAGTTTGTTGCATTTTGAACTGGAGGAAGCATTATATATGCTAGACATGGAATTAAATAAGGGTTTCATTGCTGCCGCTAAATAATTCCAGACTTTCAGAATTTACTTCAGATTTCCAGAACTTCCAGTGTTGCTGATTCAATGTTTTCACCCCTGCAACTTCTTGACTATGAATTCCAGGTATGAAGTCTATTGTCTTAACTAGCAGTGTATAAGGAATTGTATTGAACATTTGTATTGGCTGTGGTTTGTATGCAACTTGTTTGACGAAATGTATTAAATGTGAAGCTGAAGCAAAAAGAAAAGCAAACTGATTGCATTAAGCCTTAATATACCTCCATGACTGAAATGATTAATTTGTAAATTGCAAAACTTTACATATGGTGTGCATTGGGAATTTCAAATTCTGAAGTATACTGCTGAAACAAATCATTATGAGCTTGCATTCAAACTGTTTGACAAAATGTCCTATCTAGCAAATTAAAAAATTAACCAAGCAAACGCGGCAGAAAGTTTTAGTTGCGTGTGACCACTTGGGGTGGGACACTACACAAACCTATCGTTAATTATCATAACAAATGCCTACACATATTTTCTACAATTGTATGTCGAATTTTGGTAATGATGCTAACACATGAAGTGTCAAATTACACTTGAAAGAATAAAAATGATCTAATCCACAACTAGAAAATGAGTGGTTTTTGTGCTTGTGCAACATGTGTGATCCAATTAAGGACACTATGCCCAGGTAGAGGCTCTTAGATATACAATAACAAACATACTAAGAATTGTAATGGGAGCCTATTTGTCCGGTGAAGTACAAACAAATTTCATAAAAGGGTTTAAGCAAATCATAGCATATTGTGCTAATTGAGTTCAGTTTGGACTTTAAAACGAAAGGTAACCAACAAAATTTATAAGTTTATATAAAAACATTGAAATTGGGCAATCTTTTCTAGCATCCTCCCTACCTACCGTCAAAATGGGAGCTTAGGAATGAGCTACTTTAATATTTTCCTTTCAGACTCTGCCCATTTTATCAACATTGATAACAACATGAAACAATTCATGCAGAAACTTGAGGTAAGTTACATACCATTGTTTGAGCGAGATTAAATTTTGTCAGTTTTCATGACAGACAATTTCTGCTGCTATAAATACGATGGCTGCCACTGCTATGTGTTAGTTATTATTTCCTTGTTTACATCGCCACATTGTCAAGAAACACACAAAAATCTTGTGTTCTGCTTTTTGTTCATTATGAATAGATTGAAGCAACAGTTGTAGGGAAACTGGTTTGGTGCGCTTAGGAAGTTGAAGCCTTGACTGCTCTGGCAGATGGTGAGACCATGCCAAAAGCTTCCATTTATATTAATGTTGTGTGAGGATAATTTTTTTCCTGAGCTTCAACTTGCCTGAGAGTCGGAAGGGGGGAAACTGTCAACATAAAGGCTACTGTAGACCTTGTAAGGAATGTAGAGAACAACTCCAATCAAACCCCATATTTTTAGATCTAATTTTCGTTTTACTGTGAAAAGATTGAAGCGGCGGTTGTAGGAAGTTTGGTTTCGGTATGCCTCAATCTAGGAAAGTTCTGCTTTGGTAGGGTTTTATAATGTTTCTAAATTCTCTCTCATGATTTTAATTATTCTGCAACATTCTTTTCATCCCCGTCCTGCAATACCATGAACTACTTTGCAAATACTGCACCACATCTTGTCTCTTCTTTGCCTTTGGAAGAGGGATTTGTAGGAGAACGACCACTTTTGAAATCTATCCGAAAAGGAATTATATTATGGTGTAGTGCAGCGTAAAGGTAAAAACCAGAAGTGACAAGCTATTATCATAACTCTTACTATTACCATAAGAATGTAAATAATAATCATGCACAACTATTACCAGACGCATATGACTGCAGTGCAAGGGTTAAGCCCATAGAAAATTAGGGTAGACAAGATTTTTGCAGCTATTTAAGCGAAAATATCGCTTGTAGTGAAGGTTTGTTTTCAACTCACCCAGACCATGGCAAGTGACTTACCTCAAGATTCTGCACGACACAGGAAAAGTTTACGAAGCCCTGCCACAGCTTAAAAAAAAAAAAAATTGAACCAAAAACAATTTCTCAACAGCCGCTACTTCAATCTATTAACAATAAACGAATTTTGGAAATTTCAATGGTCTTTTCAAATTTTACCTGATTATTGAGCTGGAGAGGCGAGATTTTTGCAAGCCTTTAAACTATAAAATTAAATACGAAGTCAAAATTTGTTTTTAGGCGTCAGACGAGGAATGATTTGACGGATCGGAAAATTAAATACTGAATCCTGGTAGATTTTAGGCGGTGATGATGAAGTCGGCAGTAGTGCATTAAAGGCAAATATAAATCTGAAAAGAGATCCAATTAAATCTGCATTTAGTGAAAAATGAATGAATGGATTTTAATCACATCTATGAGATCTTTAGTCTATGGGATCTAGTATCGGAATTTCAACCATTTTTAAGTTTTTTTCCATGTCCGCTCTCTTATTAAAGATTTTGATCAAGAAGCCAGCAGTTTTGAGAAGCCTAGTCTCCTTACAGAGCTCATTTAGATTGTGCACCTTCAAATTGTCTTCATACTGGATACGGATATCAGCATAAGCAACACACTCAATGATGAAGTGCCATTCAGTCTCCACGACCCTTTTGCTGCAAAAAATACAAGTTTTTTGTTCCAAGGCTTCCTACCAGTTTCACATCGAAGATGGTGCGACCCAGTTCTCAATTGAGCGATCAAAATCTTAGTCTTGCCTTTAATTGCGACTTTTAGGTAGTCTTTCTCATCGTGCTCCCATGCGGGGTTGAACTCCTAGATATAATGTGTCTTTATACGACCAACTTGCTTAGTCCACATAGTAAACCTAAACTTTTTTAGCACATATTATCTCAGCATTCATGTTGGGGCACTCATGCAGCTTAATGTTCCATTTGTTCAACCATTTGCTATTTTGCTTCATTCAAGTCTTCTTTCTACGGTTTAGCTCCTCCCCAACCACAATGCACATTCAAACAACACACATTCTGTTACATTTCAAAACAACAAACAGCCTCAAAAAAATTGTTTCACGGAAATGAATGAATGAATGAGAGATTTTAATGATGTCCACGAGACTAAACAGTCTATGGGACTGAGACAAATAACTTAATTTGTCTTAAAGAATTTATGCTAAAAATTTGAAAAATTAAAAATTAATAAATGAAGTCTTATATTCAAGAAGAAGTTTCTAAAAATAAATCTTGTTAAAAATATTTTAAAACTAAAAAACAATTATATTTTATTTTGAAAAGATTTTAAATTAAACTCTTAAAAGTTTTTAAGTTTGTATTAAAAATAAATCTTGTTAAAAATATTTTGAAAGTAAAAAATAATTATATTTTATTTTGAAAAGATTCTAAATTAATATATCATATATACTAATAAAAACAATGTTAATTATTAATAAAAATGTGAAAATCTTCAATTTATTTTTATAATTAAGTTTCTAAATTAATATTAGAAAATATTTTAAAAAATTATATTCTATCTTTGAAAAAAAATTAAATTAGTTATTTTTTAATAATAAACATTATAAAATCATATGTTAATATTATAAATAAAAATATGATATTATATTTGTTTATAATATGTTTTTACAATTTAATAATAATTTAAAGTGTCATGTATACACCTATATAAAAATATAACAAGTCAAATTATATGGTTTAATAAATTTTAAAAAAGTAATATACTATCTAAAATTAAAAAAACGACCAAATAAACCATCAAATTTCAAATTGATCACACTCATTTCCCATCTATTATGTTTGTTTCATATTAGAGAGTGTATTTTTTATTATTATTATGTTTTCATTTCATATTTTTTCTCTTTTAACCGTTGGCTTATTCACCATCTATGGCGTCCTTTCAAAGTTATGTCGTGTTTGGAACTCTAAATTTTAAATGTTACTTTTTTCGACAATGCCTTTCTATTCTATATATATGGAGTTAATGAATGGAGACAAATGCATAAAATTGACAAATGGAAATGGGAAAGATTTAGGGTTTATTTCAAATATGATCGATGTTTATTTTAGTTATTATAATATTATGATTAAAGTTTCATGTTTGAAATTAAATGTTATATATAAAATTAGAGATTTGAGAGTTAAATTTTGAAGGATCTTGAATTACATTGGTCTCTACTTAGTGTCATTATATCTTAGAAGTATAATATCACCCACTACAAAAATTGATTTTTGGCACCTACAAAAGATGTTTGTCTAGAAAATATATGTGTAGGGAAAACAGTGTGGTATTAAAGAGCATTATTAAGAATATTATGTAAGAGTGTTGAAGTATGAAGCTTCCTTTCAAATAATCAAATCCTCATTGATTTAATAGTAGTATAGAATTTGATAAGTGATTGAAATGAATGTCAATTGTTTATTGTTAATTATGTTGAAGTTCAATGCAAAGTGATATGTTGAAAGTGGAAATGGCTTAGCGATAGAGAATTGAATGAATTGATCTTGGGTGAAGTAGAAGATATCAAGTTGTAGACATGAAATAGATATTTGACAATGGCGAGGTACATTTTGTGCATGCAAAATACATTTGTCTTTTGCCTAACAGTGAATCATGTGAAGCGTGGAGAAAGGGGGTGAATGATCCTAGGGTTTGGGTGCATGCAAGTGTTTGGATAGGGGACATTGAGCCCTCCCCACATAAGTTTGTACGCAAGTGGGTGCTCTTGCTCTCTTTTAGTATATCTAGATTTTTTTCTTTCCCTGTGTTGTGGTTGTGGTGTGTTTATTGGTTGTGTTTGGCTTATGGGTTTCATGCTAGTGTGTTCTTGTTATCATTTCTTGGTGTTTATGAGCAACATATTTTTTGGGTACTCAGCTTTTCCATTTTGTAATGAGTGGGGGCATGGAACCCCTAATAACCCAGCAAAAGGGGGATAAATATAAACTCCCTACATAACCAACCTAAAACCTTCAAGGAATTTGTTGGGGAATATGGGCTTGTAATACCAAATGTGGCTAAAGTTTGTGTCGTGGTTGAATGTGAGGGGAATGCTCCCATTGCCAATGGTGATGAGGGTGGTTGGCATCCCTTTGCATTGCCCTAGAACACTCAAAATCTCTCCCAACATGGACATGAAAAATGTAATTTGTAATGAAAGGAACAAAATGAAAGACATTGTTATCTTTTTGGTTGTCATGGACACTAAAAAACCCCTGGCTAAAAAATTCATAGATAATCGGTTCTCAAATGTCTAGACAAAAAAAATTGAAATTCATTTTTTTTGCAAAATGGTATAGTGTGGTCTTTGCATCATTTTTTAAAAGATCATAACATGCAGTTAAAACCCTCAAGAAGCCATACTAATATATCAGAGGTCTTACATTTAGGGCTTTACCTTGGTCTCGCGAGGCCATTGCAAAGGAAGTATTAGCTCTATCTTGCCCTAGGTGGGTGAATATGAAGAACGCCCCCTAAATTCTAGAAAGTCATTCCCCAACTGTGAGCCCCCATCGGTGGCATGGTACGATTGGATGAAACAAATGCCTCATTGCCACACTTAGATGCCTATGCCCTAATTTCTCTTAACCTTGGTGTTGGTTTTCCATATAATATTAAAACCATTGATAATGAGGAACATTTTCTTTGCCCTTTAGAAATTTTAGGGGGGCTAAATGCTTGTTTTTTGTGTAGAAAGGAGGGGCACATTCAAAAGAATTACCCCATTATTCAAAAGAAAAATAATAAAGAAAAGGCTAACTCTAATTCAAATGGAAACCCTGGTGGTGGCCCTAACATAAAAAACCTTGCCCCCAGCCCAAAAAAAGGGGTTGAAACCAAATTTAATCCAAACCCCTCGTCAGCCCCTATAGAGGTTGTGGACACTCAAGAAAGGCATGGTAGCATACCTAGATCTAATAACCCCCAAGTGGACTACCATTCTAAAAGTAGGAAGATCATAAACCCTTCCCCAATCTTGTAGGATTTGAATGGTGAGGGGATAGCATCGATGAGACCAAATCCCTCTTGATCCCCTCTTAATGTTTTAGATAACTTAACTTTAAAGAATTCATTTGGCATTCTCTCTAATGAAGGAGATGCAGCGGAAAAGGTAAGTGGTGGGGATGTGTCTTTTATTCCTAACTAGATTGAGGCCTCCTCGATGACTCTCATCCCTAACCCCCATTAGAGATGTTGTTCTAATCCAAAATTTGAATGCTCGGCAAATTGCCATGCAAAAATCAAAAAAAAAGTATTGAAGAAAACCTCCAAAAAAAGAATGTCAACCAAAAAACTCTGACTCTGAGGAGGTGGATTATAAAATTAAAAGTGGATATTCCAAAGGCATTTGGGAAGATAACCTTCTAATCCAAAATATGGTAGAGAGTGGTAATTCAGTTAGGATGAATACGGTTTCATCACAAGTGCAAGACCTACTATTTGAGGTGGAGGCTAATCACCAGATTGGTCCCAACCCTCAATCTTTTGGCATCCTAGGGGAACCATCTAGGCATGTTTAGGTTGGTAAGATTTTTGATGGTGATGTAGCCACTAACACCCTTGGCTCAAAAGGGTCCTTAGTGAGTGATAACATGACATGATTTGTTCATGAAGTGGCATTTGTCAGCCACAAGGTTATTACACCAATTTATGAACTCCCAATTCATTCCAACCTAATTAGAAATGTTGTCCCTAAGTAGCAATCAATGTAAAACATAAATCTAGTTTTGGATTCTAATTAATTTGGATAATAGACTCTCAATAATTGAGAACCCTAACCTTTCCCCTTTGATTAGTGTTGACCACGAGCATGAGTTAAGGCTAAGTCAAGAGTATGTCAAGGTTGAGAATGTAAGTAAGCCTGAGAAACCTAAAGGAAATAAGATTCCAAGCCACCCCTGTGAGCAACCTTGAGTTGATTAAGAACAAAGGTGACTTAGACAATGAGAATTTCACTATTTTGTAGCTTGAACAAACACAGAGGCCCAAGACTGGCCCAAGAAGGCCTAAGAAGTATGGTAAATTTATCTCTATGGGTAAGGGTAACTTCTAGCTAAGAAAAAACAAAAGGAAAAAAACTAGCACTATTATCTATTTACCTACTTCCAAGAGAATTGAAGTAGAGGAAAAGATGCCAAAATGACTCAAACACTTCAAGAGTGACAAAAGTACCTCCCCTATGATTGTTGATAATGAATATTAGCTACATCTCTTGGAAATTCAGGGGACTAGAGTCCCTTGACAAGAAATACATTATAAGAAGGTTTCTTAACCTTAAGAAACAAAATGAAATTGTTCTACTCTAGGAGACTAAAGCTACAAGTTTCACTCTTGAGACTAACTTGACATTTATTTGGAATGGATCTTTATTTTTCACCACTAGTCATGAAAATGGTAGGGTGGGGTTGTCATTCTCATCTCCAATTGTTAGGCACAACATGTTACACATGATGGTAGCTCACCTTGCAATAGAGCAATCTGGATAATTTTAGAGAAGGATGAAAACAAAATTGGAATATGTTTAGTTTATGCTCCTAATGACCATAAGGAGAGGATAAAACTATGGAAATGGCTTGTTGGCCTGCTAGATGTTCCTTGGCTCCTTGGGGTGACTTTAATATGGTTTAAAGGTTGAAGGCCAAGCTTAAAATCTTTGACCCCATGGGAGGGGGGGAGAAAGAAAGCAAGGGGATTTGGTTTACTTGGTGCAATGCTCAAAAATGAGGCAAGAGAATTTATTGTAGGTTGGATATAATTTATGCTAATAAGGAGTTCTTCAACTTTGTCCCCAATAGTGAAGGAAATAAAGCAAGTGTTTATCCTTACACCCTTTTAAATCATCAGTGAATAAAGGTAAAACTTTTCAATAATAAAGGAAGCATCAAGGAGGAACAAAGGAAAGATAGCTTCATCCTCAACACTCAGCTTCTTCTTGACAATGATTGAAAGATGTTATCATTACCCTTAAAAAAATTAATAAATGGATGTTAAAAGACTCAAATGCCATTAAAAGGTGGGAATAGAACATTGTGGTTGGAAGGGATCTTCCAAACCATAAATAAGAAAAGGGCAATGGACAGAAGGAAGGAAAAAAAATGAGCTACAAGACCAATTATTCTTAGTTGAATCTAGGATCTAATCTAATCCAAAGGATGAAAGGTTGTGCATGGAGTTGAATTTAGTTAAACACAACCTAATAAGGATTTAAGCCCTCAAAATTCAAGGGGAAAAAGTGAGGGCCAAGCTAAACTAATTAAATTGGGGAGATAAAGGATCTAATTTTTTTTGCAAATACATTAAGGAAAAAGGTATCAAGGAAAAAATAGATCAAATGTGGAATGATGACCATCTCTTCACCTCCCAAGAGGACATTTCAAAGCAATTCTCAGGTTTCTTTAATAAGGTCTTCACTTCATAAGGAGGGGATGTAAGTAGTCATAATTCCAAAGAGTACATCAGGAAAATTATCCCTAGGAAAATCTCTAAGGGTGATGATGCCAAGATGGAAGTTGACATTACCAAAGAGAAAATAAAAAATTCCATCTTCTCTATAAATAATAAGTCCCTTGGTAGTGATGGACTGTTAGTGGAGTTTTATAAAACTTTTGTTGATTGAATATGTGATGATTTGATCCATGTATACTTAGATGGGTTGGAGAGAGGCTCATTGGAGTAATGCATAAACAAAGACAACATCAAGCTCTTATCAAAAGGAGGAGATAAAACCCTGATAAAAAATTGGAGGTCAATTTCCTTACTAAATGTATCCTATAAGATCCTAGCTAAGGTAATAGCTCTAAGGTTGGTCAATATCCTTCCCAAATTTAACAAGTACCACTTGAGTGGCTCAAGAAGTTTGAGTTTCAATGGGGAGGACCCCAGAAATAGGTAAGGTACTTAGGGATTCCTTTTGCTACCATCCCTAATTTGAAATAGATGTGTCTTTGGATTAAATCTAAAAATGAGAAAAAAATAGATGGTTGGAACAAACAATACCTGCTATTGGCAAGTAGAATACAAGTGTGCCAAAATAATTTATCATCATTAAATATCTATTTTGCATCAGTTTGGTTCTTTAGTAGCCACCAATTCAATGATATTCAAAAAAAGATAAGGAAATTTTTATGGTTCAATGGAAAAGGGAAAAAGAAAAGGAATTCAATAAATTGGATGTGGTGTTGTCTAGACAAAGTGCAGGATGAATAGGTTTGAAAGACTTGAGGACTCATGACATGGACTAATATTCTTCTTGTTGTCCCTAAATAGGCTAAGGCCTAAAAAAATTATTAGTGATATCCTCATCAATAAGCACTTTATGTCCCCTGCTAGCTCCCAGGTATTCAAGAGCCTCTAGAAGGCTTGACAAATGATTAAGCACAATGTTACATTTTCTCAAGATGAATTCTCTATCCAATGTAACTTGAAGTGTCAACCATATAGTTCTATATGGTGGAACCTAGAGCACAATAATAAATCCCTTGCCCTTCTACAGGGGTGCTTTGCCAAAAAGTGGGCATGATTAGGTATCTAATCATTCAAATAAATCTTTCTCAATGGTCATCTTAAAAGTTGGACTGATCTTAGTTATGAGTTTAACATTCCTTCTTCCAATAAGATAACTTGTAACTCCATACTTGAATCCTACCATGATGCTTTCTTTTCTATATGTGCTAATGAGGACATCAATCTACCCATTGACCTTAAATGGGTGGATGGCAAAGCTCTCTCATAAGTTAAATCCAAAACAATCTATAAGTTGTTAGTCAACAATAGTTTTGTGCTTGAGCATGTTAATATGTGTTGGGGAGTTTGACTTTTTGGAGTTTCCAATAGACTTTATAAAACTAATATCACCTACAAAACCTAGATTATCCTTCTATAAGGATAAAAAAAAACATGCAAGAGTAATTTTCATAAAGATGTGCAAATAATTTTACTATGAATGATTGAATTACATGAGATAACTTGCTTTTATAAAGCAATATGCAAAACCCTAAAGGAAAAACCTAATTAGGACCTAAGTAAACTTAATAGTGTAATTAAATATTTAATTACACCCAACACCATCCTTAAGTGCAACTTAGGAAGAGTAAGAAACATGCAAATAATGCAAGGATGGATGCATGAAAGTATGAATGGGTCCCATCTACAAGGCCATGTTAGGTACCCATGTACATATGCAATGAATGGGGAAAAAGGAGAAAACCCATAGGGACAAAACTCCCCCAAAAAATACAATAATGATGATAAGAGAGGTCATATAACCCCCCATAATGAGATAGCCTGCTGCAAAGAAGCACTAGAAGTGCACTAGTGGATTAACACTAGAATCTTGAATCTGACAAGCAAGGAAAGATAATTTTGTTTACTAGAACCCATATGAATCATTGAATGACAAGACAAATTCATGACAAAGCAACAATAGACCTAATGCTAAAGAACACTAGAAAACTCATAAAGTGGCACAACCCTAGAATCTATGAAGCAATATTATAGTGAAATAATGATCTGGAATTGAAATGAAATGCAAAGATCCAAATTGCACCCTCCCAACTGTCAAAATGTCCAAGTAATCTCTTAGAATTGAAATAATGATCAACTTGGGATACATATAGGAAAAGTGCACGGATGGCAATGTGGAGCTCCAAATACCTTTCTAGCATCACATAAATCGTGAAAATTGGATATCGTGGCTAAAATTTATGAGCTCAAGAGCCATAAATGTAGATCTAACTTCAGACAGTAATAAAATGCACCAACTATAAAATCTAAGAAAAAAATAGCACCTCGAATAGTGCTTAAAGCCAGCTTTCCAACAATATCTCTGTAAGAGAGGGGGACCAACCACATCAAGGCCCCAGGTCACAAAGGGTTAAGAGCAGCAGGTTGCCCTAACTTACCTTAGCTTAAGGGAGTGTTAGGAAATGTTGCACAAGAATGATGAGGACTATAAGGTCCTTCAATTACTCTACAAACCCGAGATTCTAAATAGGGCTAGGCGAGTTAGTTTTCAAGATCAACATTATGTCTCAGGGAGCTCTCTACCCGAGGATGAAAGTGTGGCTCCAAGAGGATAGTGTGGCGCATTGGCATCTCTTAGGTGCCCTGGCATTTGTACGACCAGAGGACTAGAGAAACAAGGTTAGATGCAAGAAAATAGACTAACAACCTAGCTAGTTACTTTTGAAAGGCCAAAATAACACTAGGACATAGATAAAGTATGTACAAATATGATAGAGAAAATAAACAAGAGTAAGGATCGCAAGAATGATCTCACAAAGGTGCTTGTTTGCCAGCTATCTCCAAGAATACTTCCACCTCCACACAAGAGAGAGGAAAATTGTTCGAGGGTTGTATAGGGGTCTGCCTCAAGTAGACCCCCATTTTGGTGTTTCCACCTCCACAGACAACCAAGATGATGATAATGGAGAAAAGTATGCTAAAGCAAAAAATGGAGTAAAGAGCACTAAATCACTACAAAACAATGTTATGCTACTCAACCAAATTGTAAAGGAGAGGAGTAGAAAGCTTACCACCTCCACCAAGAGCTCACTAGCCAATGCAGGAGAAAATGAGAGGACTCAAGCCTCTGTTGCAATGATGTTTGTTTCACACTTGCTCTATGGATTTGATGAAGTGTTGATGTTGTTGCTATGGAGCACAAAAATGGTACTTGCAAGTGAATTCAATGCTTGGAGCTATGTGTAGAAAATCTGGATTGTTAAGAGAGATTGTGGAAGAGATGAAATGAATGCTTGAATAGTGAATTTGAAGTAAAGGATGAAGAAAACGGTCAGATTCGGGTCAGTTCATTGAAGAGGGCATTACAATTCGACTTCCAATGGGAAGTGTAACACCTCAGCACACTCTAGACGTGGGAATCTGCTAGGGATGTAAGTGCTTTGCATAGACGTCTACACATTATGCAGACATCCCTAACAGTTATTCCTCTACCGACACACAAAACGGATGCCAAGTGGAATGAAGGCAACGGGCTTATGTGGAATTTCACCTTCGAATTTGGTTTTCTAACGTGAGGATGTGTAAAAGGGGAATTTGTGTAAGGGGTGCAAATTCGCTCCTATACATTTTTCCCCCACTTTAGTGAGCATGAATAATGATGAGTGCTTTGGTAAAGTAGACCAGAGAGTTAGAAATGTATACCTGAACCATCGAGGAAGTAGACCGCGATCTGGCAAACCTGAGAGTGCAAGACGAGAAAAGGACTTCATAGCCCCGCAAAACTATGAAGTTGGAGAAAGTAAGTGCCTTACAGGACCGCACACTTGCAAGGAAGGTGTATCCCAAGATCTCTCACATGAAGGAGACCCAGGAAAGTGGACTCCACAGAGTCAAAAAGCGGCTTCACTGGCGCACCTGTAAAGCGACATGTTTACCCACAAATAGAACATGTTAGAAAGCGGCCACACAAGCATGTGAGTGGACATTCATGTAGACCGTCAACAAGTTGGAAAAATTTCCCTTGGGAACCCTTCAATAGGAAGAGGGGTCCACTCAAGGGACACATTGTTTGAAAAGCAAGTTCTATTCAGGCTGTCCCCAAGCTAGACACAAAGATGTGGAATAGGTCTAGTCGGGCTGCTCCCCAAGATGAAACACTTGGTCCAATCAACCCTTTTGACAATAGTTCATCCAATTGTTCCTTAAGCTCCATTAGCTCAGTTGTTGTCATCTTATAGGGTGCCTTGGAAATAGGTTTAGATCCTAGAACTATATCTATAGAGAAATCAAATATCCTCTTTGGTTGCAACCAAGGTAACTCATCTAGAAACACATCTAAAATCTTTCTCAATATAGGATATCTTTCCATGTTTGATATCCTAGTGTCATCTATTTCACTATCTTCCACCTCTTGGAAGCTCTGAGAATCCAATTTATCAAGATCTTCTTCAAGTTCTTCAATCTTAATGGTAAAGAGTTTGCACCCTTTCTTCTTAGCTATCACTAGTTGCATTGTCAAAATTTGATGAATCTTGACTTCTTTAGGTATCCCTTGGAACTTCACTTGGTTACCAAGATTATCTATGCATTCAACTATTTTCGCATGAAAATCTACCTTTTCCCTATGTCTCCATAACCATTTCATACCTACTACTAATGGTGCGACATAAAGGTTTACTTCTATAGAGAAACAAGGTAGCTCTATCCTAGCAAACACTGTTCCACCTTTGCTCTTGTCTGGTTTGCATACTCTACATCCCAAAACGTTGTCATGTGTCCAACCTTTCTAGATAATTTCTTAGCTACTCTTGGTGAAATGAAATTATTAGTTGCACCAGTATCAATAAGAACTGAATTGGGTAAACCAAACAAAATACCTAGAGTTTCAATGGGAGTTGCTTGATACTTTGCTTGGCGGTCATCCACTACAACATGTATCTATTGTTGAAAAATTTCCCACTGAGTGGTAGTGAATTTCCAGAAGGCTTACTGGGACAATCTTTAGCAAAATGGTCTCCCCCACAAGTATAACATCCTGTAAATGGCACCTTCTTCTTCGCGGATTCTCCAGATCTACTAGTGTTTCCACCAGCATTGTTGGAACCATTCCTCTTTTGCTCTCTTCTCGACTCTTTTCCACTATTGTGGTTACCTTTTTCTCCTTGTTTAGGTACATTTTACACAACCTCCACCTTCTTTGGGGTTGGCTTGTCAAGAATTTTGTAACCTTCTTATGTTCTCTATTTTCCTACCTATTGGAGGTAGCCTCAAGCTTTTGCTCTTGCTTAATTGTTTTCTCATATACAAGATCCATAGTTTTTGGACCATGCATATCCACTTCTCCTCCGATCTGGTTGTTAAGTACCATTATAAATTTCCTTATGTGGAAAAGTTCATCCTTACGATATATAGGAACATAACGTAGAAGTTGGGTAAACTTCTCCCAATACTCGTTGATCGACATATTTCCTTATCTCAAACTCTAGAAATTCATGAGTTTTTGGTCATAGTATAGTTGGGGCAGCCATCACTTACGAAAAATATCAACAAATTCCCCCCATGTCAGCTTCCATGAGTTGATATTAAGTTCCAGCTTTTTGTTCATCCACCAGTTAGAGGCTTCTCCTACTAACCGGTATGCACCCCAAGCGACTTTAGTGGTCTCAGTGTAATTTCGTATTTTGAAATACTTTTCCATTTGAACAAGCTACACCTTAGCTTCATCACCGTTGGTGCTTCCCTCAAACTTGGGTGGAACAATCTTCTTTATATCCTTGGAAAGTTCAAAAGCCATGCGCTTCTTATTTCTTTCCTTAGATGGTGTTGGTGATATTTCCTTATCATGATCATGGGTTTCATTATGTCCATGAGAAGAGTTTTCACCCTCATTCTCATTAACAAGAACCTCTTTCTCAACCCTAGATTTTACCCTTTCTTGTTCAAGGTTGTCCAACCTTGCCAAAATTTGGTCAAGTCTAGCCTCAATTATTGTTGGTCCTTGCCCAACTTCTTGGCTACCACGAGGATTGGTTCATGTCCTCGCCATCTTCACAAGATCGGGTTTTTCCTAAATGTTTATCCATGCTAGACTAAATTACATTATCAACTATCTTATGGAAAACATTATAAATGGCATTCATATGCACATAAAGAATTCCACATAAGATTAAGCACACGTTTTTGATAAACAAACAATTTTATTCATTTCATAAGGATTTCAATATCCATTGATTACATGGAGTGGCTATTTAGATAGTCGAGTGGAGAGTATCCCTCAGATTCACTCTCTGACACATAACTGAATGGAGAATATCCTATAGATTGAGTTTTTTTCTCATCTCTCATTTGTTCATACCTATCCCAAAATGGATAGTAGCCTTTGGTTTTATCATCCAATACATAGTTATGAGGTTCATTGCCAATATGGTGTTCATCAACAATATAGTCTACCCTTTTTACAGGCATTTGTTCATGAGACCATTTCACATTGGCTTCTCTCAAGTTACATATCCCTCAGACTCTTTACTTAAGGAAATTACTATTACTTCAGACATTGGAAGAACTCTAGGGTCCCTAAAGATGAATGTCAGGCTGACACTTCCTTTCGAGGGCATATCCCTAGAAAGTGATAATGACTCAAACTTTTCTCGTGAAATGGAAGGTAGATTGTTGCACATAGCCTCCATCTTCATCTTCCTCTTCACATCATTGATCTGAGAAAGTGCATGACTAAATATTTTGGTGTCACTCAACCAGACGACATTGTCATAGTTGGTTCCCTCTATTGTTCTAACGATGGCTTCTCTTTCCTTCTTGGCCTTGAGGTAGCGCCTGTTTTCGATTACTGACTTTCGGGCCATTAATATGAGATGCACCATCTTGAAACAAGAATTCACAACATTAGATAACGTTGGATAGAAAGAATGATGAGCTCATAGGTTCCAAAGCTAAACCTGGTAGTTCTGATACCACATGTAATATGCCAAACATTCACGAAAGTAAATTTCCTAATTTTTCACTGTGGGAGTAAAATAAACTATGTATAAGCCATTGCAATAATTTTTTTTCCTTTCTTTATTGAGAATATATGAACAAATATGCTATAAAATATACAATAAGGATTTCCATTCCATTACAATATTCCAAGAAAGTACAAAACTATACACACAACTCCTTCGAGCTTTATAGCATAAGATATAGATGGTCCAAGAATTTGCCTTTCAAAACCTTGGTCTTCTCTCACTTGTTGAGGAGGATAAGCATCACTCAAGCACTTTTTCACCAACCATGGACTCATTTGTGATCCCTCGCATATCTATCAATGATAGATGGCCCCACCCTTTGACGAAGGTATTAGTTGGGTAACACCGTACGACATACCATTTTGATCTTATTGTTGTGCCCTACATGACTAGGATTTATAACCTACGCTAGGTACCCCTCATGCATTTAAATGGACACGGTGAACTGACAGTGAAGCCTCAGGCAATCACACTACTTTGGCCAAAGTATTTTCACTTAGTACTTTGAGTGAAGGTCTACCATTCACTTACACTATAGCAAGCTTGTTTTGACTTAAGGCCATTATATATATGCTTAGGAAATGCCTTTCCATGGGCAAGCTACTCCCAGAATAACCTATCTCTTTAACACAACCTAAGGTAACACAACTCATTAAGCAAAGTACTAGTTCCCTTCCTTCACTAAATATCAATCCCAGGAGTAACTTACTAGCCATCTAGCATAACTAATTATCTAGCTACTAGTGTTCCTTAAGCTTGTCTACTTTTGATCATATATAGTATAATAATAATACCTGTGACAAATAATGTCTCTTACCCATGTCTAATCATGTCTAGTATAATAATAATACCCATGACAAACAATCTCTCTTATCATGGAGTAATTACAAACATTACACAGATAGAGTAAATAGTTTCCACTTTTCTTTCAAAGCAAACATTACTTTTCCCTATGTACAAGTACTATAAAAGACTAGTTTAAATAGTCATGAAGCAAATCATTCAACACAAATGCAAACAAGGGAAGAATATCCTCATGCCTATGATAAGCTTTCCAACTATTTGGTTGCAGTCACAACACTTCCAAATTAGCAACTAGTCTGGTATCGATCCTTCAGTATAGACTCAATAACCACTATCTCACAAGTTGGCAAATACTTCTCTCAAAATAATAATAAACTCTCTCTAAAACTCAAGGCTCACACTCACTATTCTTGACAAAATATTGTAGACAAAAATGTAAGTAAAATGCAAAAACTTGCTCCAAAAATAATGCATAGAAGAATGCATCCAAAACAAATGAACAAGACCACTATTTATACAACAATCTGGTAACTACTCTACCTACAGTTTAGGCATGGCTTTGATAGCATCAATCATGCACAACAACATATCTATCTCAACTCAAAAGGTGGCGGACATGTAAGCACATACTCAACTTAAACAACTATAGATCGACTTAGTTAAATGACAACAATTAGAGACCAATTCAAACCCCACATGATAGGATATGGTTTGGATCTCAAAATGGACATCTACAGGAATAAGGATTCAAAGGTGGTGCCAAGGCTTCATATTCACATATAGAGTTGGCACAATTTCCTTTACATTTGAAGCAGTCACCATCAGATTTGTAACACCAAGCCTCTATCGACTAAGTCATAGTATGAGTCGATCCATATATTAAATAAATTTGACAAAGTCGTTGACAAGTTTACATGCCTTATAGATGTTGGTTGATACTTAGAAACATGGTAAAAAGAGTTTACTAAGTCCACGAATTCCACAAAAGAGGCGTCAACTTATTCCATCATCATTTCATCGACTTAATGACTACTCTATGCAGATTATAAACTCTTCTTTCGTAGACAAAAAGAATATAATGTGGCTAAAGAATAGAGTCTTTACTATCTCATAGCTCGGCCTTTGACTTAATTATAAATCGATTGATAATCATTGCTTTAGATAGTCAATCTCAAATCAAATATCGTTTCTATATATATATAACATATACATATATATACTTACACACACACACACACACATATACGTAACATCAAGATAACAATCACATTATTATATTAATATATCGGTTGTGTATACATATATATATATATATATATATATATACGCCTCTATATGTATGTATACATGTATCAATACACTTGTATGTGCATGTCCATTTGCCACCATACGCGTATATGGATACATATATACATATGGATATATGTATACATATAATATATACACACATTTTATTCATACACCAAAATCACATACAATTACTATGGTATTGATAAGAGCCTACGAGCGATATGTCTATACGTATACATATACATGCCATGAGAACCATCAGATAGTTCCATGCACATAAGAAACTCATGCACGAGTGTGCATAGATACATCTGCCTATGTACCCTCATGTACGTGTTCCTTCATGTGTATAGTCTATCATTGGTATGCATGTGTGTACACATACATATTCCTCATATATTCCACATATCAATACAAGCATAGTAACAAGGAAATAACTCACAATCTCAAATAGATAAACATAACCCAATAATGCACTCAATAGTAAACAAGACTCTTACTAATGTAGACATATTGACTAAGGATGACTTACCAACTTCCCACTTAGTAACTCGAATTAATTATTCTACTGTGGTGTGTGTAAGCTCAAATAGGTTACGTTACTGGTTGCTTGACCAAGACCTTCTCCTAAGTGATACTTCTCCTTCACCTGGAGGAATTGAACATATACCTGCAACCACTAACACTTGCACACAACAGTCAGCTGTTCACAAAATATGCAATATACATAATATAGATCTCCAAAGTTAGAATATCAATTCAATATTCATCTAATCACATAAATGTATTCCTTCATACAATGTTAAATGAGATGACATTCATTCATAAGGTAGTGATAACAAAGTGCACACACAATTTATTCATCCACTGAATTCACATTTTACCCTAGATAGTAATAGCAAATAGTAATTACACAATTTGGGTGTAACAAACCATCACACTATGCTATTATTGGCATATTAGCTATATAATAGACTACAAATAGTTTATTTAATGTATTGCATGTATACATTCCATTTTAAAAAAAAGAATGCCTGTATGTTTCTCGTCGATGTGGATCTTCTCTAATCATGCCCAAATAATACAAAGGAAATATCTTTTGACATTTTTTTGTTGCTTTTTATTTGACCAATTAATATTATCCATATTCAGTGCTCCATGTATCCATATGAATCCATGCATGTGTGGCGATCCCCTATGTTGCCACTCATATTTGCACCAGTAATCTTTAACATTCATTCCTTTTTCTAAATACTGAATGTCTAAGGTGCATGTAATGTGCGATTGTATGAGGATGGTCAACAACATTTTGTTTTCACCAATTTTGAGCTTTCCTTGGATTAGTTAGTTGTGTTCTTGGCATTAATGCATGTAAATCAGGCCTATACATGTTTGCAACACTTAAGGTGAATAATATTGTAGGAGAACCTATTTGATGAAGCATGTCAGTTAGTTTTGTATGACATTTTGTCTAATACGACCTTGTACCCCTTAATGTTGTTCCAAATCGCATTAACTTATCGGCTAGATGGGAGCGTGGCATGTTTTCCATATTCTCACACAACTCATTGATGGTGTTTGGCATGTCTTGAAAACTTATTTTTATAAATACAACAAATGAATTTCATTATCATGTTCATTGTGAAATATCTAAACCTTGGATGTTTACCAAACCAATGATCCATGTATCGTAGTATATGCTTGAAAAATTCATGTAGATGCACTCACCTCATTCGTCATTCTAACCAATCACACCTACCATTAGGGAAAAAATTTGGAAATTCCTTATCAAGTAATCCTAAAGTGACATATTCATTTATAGGAGATGCACCTATTCTTGGCCAATCAATCAATGTAGTTGAATTTGCATCAGGATTATTAACCCATGCATGAATCAATTCCATTTCTCTTTGGAAATTTGGTGGTCTAGAAGCTATTGATGTTCTATGATCAACTATATTGAACCCTGATCTATCTCCATACTGGACTCACAAATATGATTTCATTTTCATCTGAATCAAATTCCATATGCACTATTTATAATTTTTTGAAAATACCTTCATATGAATTTCTTGACAGATCATTGAGATAATTATCATCAATTCTAACATCTGAATAAAACTTGTCATGTTCTACTTTGTATTTAAGTGCCTCATACACACAATCCCTATTAACTATAAAGTTATAATTTGTGCCATGTTGATCCCTTCTTCGAACAATAATAATTTGTAAATTTTGTATTAAATGTAGAAAAACTCTTGAAACATGTTCCACATTTTGTGAAAAACTTATTTTGTAGCCTTTGTATTTATATTGACCACCTATTGCTTGTGTAATTTGTAGTATTGGGCTGACACATGGAATCAACATTTATTCTACCCGAGTCAAGTTCGCAAGCTCCTCTGGTTGTGGTCCATGATCCATATTATTTGAAGTTGAAAATCTATTATTTCCTCTCTCTTGTCAACATCTATTGCATATAAAACCTTTAGAGGTATGATATACTTTGATTCCTAGATAGCATTCTTGAAAAACATAACATATATTTGGTGTTCTAAAGCTATCCAATTGATGCCAACATTGCATTTGGAAACAATTGAAATCATCTTGAAGCATTTCATTTGGGTTTGGCACGTTTCACACATTTCCTTGTAAGCCTAAATTTATCTCATTTTGACTTTCGTGCATAGGTATTTTTGGAACATGTTTTATTGATCCAAAATTTGCATTAGATGGATGATTGTGTCTGTCACTTGATTGGGGATCAAGTTCTTGCATTTCTTCTTTTTCAGAATGAGAGAGTTCTTGAGATGTTCATTTCCGATTATTCCTAATCATATTTCTTTCCTCTCTATTTTCAAATTCCAATTCTCGTACTATCACTTCTACCCTTTGTTTAGCATTTCTTTATATTTCCACTTCATTTTGTCTTGTTCTTTCCTCTTCCCTCTTAATATTGGTCATTTGTTCCCGTTGTCGTCTTCAATATTCTCTTTGATATTTCCTCCTATCCTCTTTTGATTCAAAATTCAATCTTGGTTGAACCATAACTACAAAATAAATTATATTTAATTTATATATTATTCTAGTATTGTAGTAGAAAAAATATGGAGTTTAAAGTTTTTAGTGGAAGAAAGATAAGAAATAAACATTGATGTTGTCTCATAAGAGAAAATAATTAGTTTGAAATTGTACAGTGGTAGATAAAATATTAAGAATTTTTATGAATAATTCAAATTAAATTCATCAAGCAACATTGCTTTCTAAATGAAAAAGGATCATCCATTATTATCTAATATTTTTTTATTATCAAGATCCCTCCAACAAAAAAGATTAGAGTATACACTGGTAGAAAAAAGGTTAAAAATTTTTATGGAAATTTTGATTGAATCCATCTAGTGGCATTGCCTTCTATATGAGAAAGGAACATCTCTTATTATCTAACAATTTATGATCATCAAGATCCCAGGAAGGGCAAGATGAAAGCATACAATATTAGATTAAAGGGTAACAATTTTTATGCACAATTGTGATTAAATTATTTGGTGACATTTCCTTCCAAATAAGAAATAAACATTTATATTAACATATAAGAGAAATAATTAGATTCAAAATGAATGATGGTAGATAAAACATTATTAAGATTTATGCACAAGTTTAATTAAATCCATCTAGTGACATTGACTTCAAAATGGAAAAGGAACATATTATATTATTCTAACACTTTCTAATCATCAAGATCCCTAGAAGGGAAAGATGAGAGTATACGATGTTAGATTAGAGGTTATCAATTTTCTTGCATAATTGTGATTAAATTCATTTGGTGGTATTTCCTTCCAGACAAGAAATAAACATACATTTTAACATATAAGAAAAATATATAGTTTGAAATTAAAGAATAGTAGATTAAAAGTTAACAATTTATATGCACAACTTTAATTAAATCCATCTCATAGCATCACCTTCAAGATGAAAAAGGAACATTCATATTAACATATGAAAAAAATACATAGTCTCAAATGAAAGGGTGGTTGATAAAACATTAACAATCTTTTTGCACAAATTTAATTAGATTCATCTAGTAGCATTGCCTTCCAGATGAAAAAGGAACAAAAATGAACATTCATATTAACATATCAAACCAATACTTCATTTCATATTTCATAAAAAACAAAAATTACATAATATTATTATCTTCATTTTTCTCTT
Organism: Sequoiadendron giganteum; assembly: GCA_007115665.2. Taxonomy (NCBI): domain Eukaryota; kingdom Viridiplantae; phylum Streptophyta; class Pinopsida; order Cupressales; family Cupressaceae; genus Sequoiadendron; species Sequoiadendron giganteum. The sequence goes on from CM021107.1 coordinate 634,139,367, forward strand.
AACTTGTCAAACAATTCCTAGAAGACTTTTAATTGTAAGAAAAATTTCCAATTATATCATAGTTAGCCACTATATTAAAATTTTCATAAAACTAATGCTTTCCCCTTGTTAAAAGTCTTCTCTATAGATTTTTATATCTCTACTACTTGAAAAACGATTATGTAAATTAAATACAAAATAATAATTTATATGGTGTTTTTTTTTGCAAAATATCAATTATAAATAGAATTTAAAATTGAGCCCAACGAAAATAAAATGTTCATTGCAATGACACATAAACATGGTTCAAAACAATATTGTGTTATTGTTAATGATTTAAATATTTTATAGTTTTACCATTTAAGTACATAATATTTATCACTTGTGGAGATGGAAAATATTTTCTTGTTGGTTTGTATATCTTGTTTACCATCTTTTTATATCTTGTTGATTTTTTCAAATTTTAGTTTTCTAATGGGTGTCCAATTTTAATAATGTTCATATTTTAATAAGAACATTTATCATTGGTTTTGAGCAATCTCAAAGGATCTACTATGTTAACGTAATCACCCAACTGAATAATTGTCATGATCCAAAGAGGTGGTGGAAATGGTAGACCTAATCAATCATCAAACAAACTTCAGGTTGGATCTCAAACTTAACCTTCCATGATCCATAGAGGTGGTGGAAATGGTAGTCCTAATCAATCATCAAACAAACTTCAGGTTGGATCTTGGGCTTAACCTTCCACAATCCAAAAAGGTGGTGGAAATGGTAGTCCTAATCAATCATCAAACAAACTTCAGGTTGGATCTTGAGCTTAACCTTCATCTTAAAACACATGACAATGATGTGAAGATATTTGAGCCTTCACGCTCAGACTTAAAACAATATTGCTTATATTGAGGTGGAAAACACTATGAATGACACGACAACGATGGTTTCCACAGTCTATGCTAAATGGACCATATGTTTATAATATTCTCAAAGCTTTCTAGGCAACATCCTAATTAGAAGTATGTGAATCCATCAATGCACTAGAAAGAGAAATATGATAGTAGTGTTGCTCCTGCTAAACAAACACTTTCTCTCATTTATTGTGGTCTAGACTCCAAGATTAAAACCAATAGAGATGATGAGTAATGAATGATCATAATGAGTAGATAAAAAAAGTTTTTGATTATTTGGTGTATAGCTAGTTTAGAAGCATGGAAGTATAGCTAGTTTTTTCACGCGTTAGTACAAAAAAAGCTCTTTTCATTGTCTATGTGAAACTTCTATGCATTCAACTATTAGTTTCTTCTTCATGACTACCACTACTGCACACCAAATTTGACATGAAGAGTTTTTGTTTACACCAGATCTAAAATAAAGATTTACAATATAATATTAATTTTTAGATTTATTTTTATATTTATAAATATAATATAATAATTTAATATACATATAATACTATAATATTTGTATGATTTATGATCTAAAATTAATTTTAGATTTATTTATATTTATATTTACATTTATAATATATTATATAAATATATAATATAATATTTTATAATATATTATATAAATATATAATATAATATTTTATAATATGAATAATCTAATATAATATAAGATATTAATATGTAAATAATATAATAATATATAATATAATATAAGATTACATTATATGGGGTGGTGAGCCTATCTTGATTGGCTAAAGCATCATGTTGCAAGAAAGAGGTCACGAGGTCTAGTCTCTCCATCATCTACCCTATAAACACCTGATTCGATTCTTGCAATCTAAAAAAAAAATTCTCGACCTCATAAGATTAATGGATGTCTTGAAAAGAACTAGGATCGAACGATTCTAGTCATTCAACTGAAGTTGATGGCTGAGGATGTCAATTATTTATCCAATCACACATTAATTTGCAAATTTATGGGGATCTGTGTTTCCCAACCTTTCTTGGAATTGTGGGCACATCAGACTTGGAACCTCGAAGGAGATATGAAGGTCATGTAAGCTACGAATAATTTTTTTGTGGTGGTTGTAAAGGCCCTACTAATGCTTAGTAAACTTGGTGTCATACACACAATTCAGAGGGGGTTCCTAACTGAACAATCCACTAAATCCTTGCAAGGCTTTCATTTAATTATCAACCAAGGCTAATGTAAGCTTGTGATGATGCTAACACTGTATGTGCATTCAAAGACTCTATACTACCCATGCCATTTTAGTATAGATGTTTTACATATATTCTAGGAAACACAAACTACATAATAGTACAAATAAGTAATTCTAGAGCTATTGTGATAGGTACTTACAACTAAAGACTATGACTAGTTCACTGTCAAGAAGGAATTCTATAACTAATCAATATTGCTAACTTGATTTACTTGACTCACTCTGGAGGATGATACATTGAAACAAATAAAACATGAATACAATACAAGATCTCATTCATGATTTCATTCACATTCACAATATGAAGAATCTGATTAAGACAAATACAATAATGAAGGTAACTACTATAACAACATAAATGAATGTGCAAAAATTAAAGTGGGGAACAATTACCTTAAGTGAGCCTTTCTCAAGTGACTGTCTCCATAGGATAAACTCAAATATAACTCCTCAAACAATTCAACATAACATTAACTAAAACCCTCTTCATTGCATAACACAAGATATCACAATCCAATAAGAATCTTCAGGGATATCTTATTCATAAAAACATGATTGGAAACAAAGCATTATATACATGTAACATAAAACTATCTAAACATATCTATCTACTATATTTTCTACGCTAATTATTTTCCTCGGCCACTAAACCATATATAGGTGTGTGGGAGTCTTATTGAAACAAATGACTCAAAACATAAATCTAAATACAAATCACCACTCCCTACATAATAGAGTGTGACAAAGTCTGCATAACTAAAAACATAATTGAAAAGCTAGAAGAAGTTGATTAAGACTACAACTCTACTGCAACAATAAAACATAAATGTGTTTTGGTGTAATTAAATGTTTTGTACCTTGTCGTAGGTCATAATTACACCTTAGTTAAGTTTACTTAGGGACCACATAGGAGTTGTTGGAGAATTTCCACCTTTGGTGGACTTATCTTCTTATTACTTTATCACCTCCACCTTTCATGGACATATCATGTGATTAGGGTTCCACCTTTTGTGGTAGATCCACTATTTGTGGTGGTTATCACATTATCACCTTTCCACTTTAGGTGGAGTGATAACTTTTCATTGTTGTCTCATGTCATAAGATTACGATACTTGTCATAATCTTATGCACTCCTATGTTCTCACCTTGGCTATATAACTAAGGGGTCTCTCATTGTAAAATCAAGCAATTCCATTATCATTGACATTGAATACAGTTTATTCCTGTCATATTATTTTCTCTCTTCTTTGTGCTTTCCATTTGGTCCATAGATCTTGGCATCCATAGCCAATTCTAACATGATATCAGAGCATGCTTGATTCTAACAATGTGGACTGTAGAAATAGTCACATTGGATCCCCAATCATAGTATATTTCCTCTCCCCCAGTAGTCTTATTAATTGACATGGTGGCTCACAATCATCTTAATAAATAGATGCCTCTAACTTTGCAACTATTTCATTCTTCTTATTCTGGAACTTCGGGCCTGCATTGTTGTTTAAAACCCCTTTGACTATGGGCTACAACTCCTAGTTGTTGTGGGCTACAGTCTGTTTGCTTTGGCTCCTTGGCTGCAAAGATTTAGTTCATATAACATATACACAATAATAATAACCACAACTTAAACAAAAATATACATTAAATTCCATACATATTCACATATTAATCATACCATAATCATATTTCCATTTACTTAAAACTAGGTTGAAGTTGCATGATGATCATAAAAAGATAGTAAAGTTCAAGAATATGTATGAAATGAGTATCTGGAGACGTCTAGAAGTATGTACTAAAACAACATAAAAATAACTAATAATTGGCCTCATCATTCCCCCCAACTAGACATTTGCTTGTCCTCAAGAAAAGTGGTTTAAGGCTGGAGGTTGTACTACAAGGTTATCTCCTTGAGGTTTGTGATCACATCCACCCCTTTCAGCTTCTTCAAGTAAAAACCTCCATAGCTCGAAAGTCTTTCCATTCTAACATTCTTAGCTTCCTCTCGTTCTACATTCTTTTCTCCTATCCAATGTGGCACTGGGTAGAGAAGAATAGGTGGATGGAAGGTAAGAGGTACCCATGTAAGTCCCTTATCTTTGGAAATGTCCATGTACTTGCGGGTCCTTTCAAATATGGCTATGAAGTTATATACAAAGTGGGGTTCTTTTCTATAATTCAGGAGTCAAACTCTCCCATCTCTCTTGTACAAAATGAAAGGAATGATGAATGAGACCTATAGTTAGTTTCAACATCGTTTTATAATCATTTATCCTTAAATTCATAATCTACACCCTTATACTTTCAGAAGTTACGTCCATTCTTCTATTATTACATTAGGGTTCTTGGATTATTTTCTAACCCAGAGAGCAATTGATTTCTCTCTTTCAACACAATCTGCATAATTTCACCCCTTTGTTTCTCATTTATGAAGTAGGGAGCTAATGCCCTAATCTATAAATCACCCACAAATATCAATGGGTTCCATTTTGTATTGTCTAGCAGGATGATCCCACATAAGTGGTTAACACTTTTGTGGAGGAAGGAAAACTTCATTTTTTGTGTTTACACAAAATGAAGGGGTTTAGTCGAACCAAATGGTTCGCGCAAACCATTATATGGGTTCGAGCGAACACTATGGTTCGACCGAACCCTATGTTTGCTCGAACCCATCCAAAAAATGAGAAAAAATATTAAAATAAGGGGGTTCGACCAAAATAGGGTTCGGTCGAACCCCCTGATTAAAGATTTTTTAAAAAAAAGTGATTGTCATTTTCACGACGAAACACAGTGGAAGTGAACAGTGCGGCGGCGAACCCGGATGTGGAGCATTAGAGTGAACTGCTGTGAAAACCTCCAAGCAAATTCCACAGTTTATCACCCTCCAAGGTGTCTACTAGGTTGGTTACACTGTTCCAAAGCTACCATTTTGGCCCAAGCAGGGAAAAAGTTGTGGAATTTGGCTTTATTTACAACATCAATTGCATTTGCTTGAAAGTTTCTAAAGAATTTTCAACAAACCCATTTACATAATTATGGATTTACAGCTGTTAATTGTATTTGTTGTATAATTTAAATGTTTTGATGGGTATCCATACCCTGTTCCAAAACCCCCATTTTTGCACAGGCATGATAACAATTTATATGTTTTTATATTAAGAAAAATTTACAAATATGGAACTCATATGAGAAATTGACTAAGACAAATCTGTGTGAGAATTAAGATGAGAATCATATATAACTTCTTTCAAGAATTAACATTAGATTAATCAAACAAAGAAATCACATTTTCTTCATCTATGAAACCTAATATTCCATATACAAATGATCTTATTCCAGGTGAAATATGGGTTTTCAATATAATGTGACAAGACTATCACCAAGTCTTGATGAAAATTTTATAAAAAAATAAATTATTAGTGGCATGAAGTGATTGTCTTGGTCATCAATGGTATTTTTAATCATAATCTAATATGAGAGTAATTTGAATTGAAATTATAGAAATATATAGTTTCTAGCCTTGAAAATGATCTAAATGGATTCTAATAAAAGAAATTAGTATGCACTCAAAACTTTATTTATTAAGGTACTTAAGTCAAAATAGCTCAAGAAAACTACTACAAGATATGAGACAACAAGTCATAATTACAACATTAATAAACTTAATATGACACATAGATGGGTTGATGAAAATAATTGACCCTAGTTTTGAAAACATACACATTAATCTAGCTTTAGGATATTGAACATTGCAACGGTTTCTTGTGAAGTTAGTTACGATCCAAGATACTCTTGCTAACCTATTCAAGTATTTACTTGCATAAATATGATGAATATAAATTTTTTGAGTCTATTAAATTTAGTCCTTCAATGAATTTTAAAATCAAACATCTAATCATCATTTAGACAAGGTTTGGAATGGACTAATGAAATTTGGTAAATTTTAGTTACTTTGTTATTACAAATTATTATTTAGGAAATCCATTACTAAAAATAAGCATGATAGCCCTATTAGAATAATTATTTTTCTCTCTTCTAGATTTAGAAAATTAGAATTGTCTTGCTACATTCTTAATGTATACAATTATAGATATCATGAAATAAATAAACAATTAGGATTGTTATGTGAATCGATAGGAATGATGGATTTAAAAAGGATTTCCTAAAAGAAATAAAAAAGTACTAGAATTGTTATGGGTATTGAAATTATAGAAGTACTTAATAATACAATAGTTTTACTCATGGTCTAACAACAAAACACCATGGCTTGTATTCATTAAGATTTTATTTCCTTGATACTCATTTGGAAATATTATCATTAACCTTTGGGAAACAAAAATTGTAACCCTAAATTAGGAAATAAGAGATAACTACGATATAGGAAATTATCACAAATTTCACAAGATAATGAGTTAATCTCATAAGGCTTGGATATGAAAACACAATTAAAATACCAAATCCAACTCAAGATAGGAGGTAGAGGACAAAAATTAATTAGGACTTGAAACCTTCATAAAGTAACTTAAATTCAATTCTTTCAATTTCAAAATATGATAGGGGATATACTATAAGGATGGACAAGGAAATGTGCCAAGAAAATGAAACTCAAGGACTTACCCATAATCACAATAATAAGAAGTTACGGATTACCAAACTATGAATAACAAATATTGAGACTCTAGCAATGGATATAAAATGACTAAGGCAAGGAAAAATCAAAATCAAAACAAGGATAGGGACAAACCCTCAATGGATCTCTGTCTACCCTACATAGGGAGGAGACGAATCCTCAAATAATGATGCATTAAACAAAGATAATTATCTTAATAAACGATTTTGGTAAGACCCTTTTTGGGCTGAAACTAATAAGATATAAGTATGATTATATTTTACATTTTTCTTGAAATGATGTTGATATGGTTATCTTTCTATCTTATGTGTTTAATCCACTTGAAAATAAAATATTTTTAGAGTATATTATTCCTTACATGTAAGTTGATATATAAAGTAATATATTTTATTAAAAAATTATTTATATATATGATAGCTAGATTAGACCACCTAATCAAGACATGACACTTAGAAAACCAACAACATTCAATATCAATGGTGCCTCTAGCTCACATTTATGGGTAATTTCATTGCACTTGAGCTACTGCATCTATAACCTAGCACTTGCAGAATATGAAATTTATGCTAAATTTTAAATTGTAGGCCTACCACATTAAAATAATTGAGCTCAAGTTAGATAGATTAGTTGAGGATAAATTTATAGCATAACACTATCCAAATAATGCCTCAAGAACTATCACTTAACTAATATAACATGTCATGCACAGCATGAATAATGCCTCAAGAACTATCACTTAACTAATATTGCATATCATATGACATCATGTCACATACCAAGCACACTAATCCGAATCTCCACTCACTAGGTGTCAAGATACTAGTCCATGAAGAGATGGTTAGTGACCAAGTGAAAGGATTTTCCTATAATTGTGATGTTCTATACTTCATATGTAATGATAGCTAATAAGGGCATACTAGCATGCACGGAGAAACATAGGAAGTTTCTAAATATTTGTAGAGAACTATATTTTGGGAGAATAATAGTTACATAAACTTGAGACCATCATTTACGAATTCTTTAAAATGTGGATTCAATTTACTACTAGTTCCCACAAGTACACTCTCATAGGGGTGAAATTAGGTTCCACACACCTCATTAGATCACATAAGGTATCATTGGGTAACAACTTACCAAGTTATTATCTAAATAAGGTATCATCAAGGGTAACATAGAGAATTTATTAAATAAGGTATCATTGGGTAACAACAAGACCAAGTTATTATCTAGATTTGTTACATTGACTCAATCATCAAAATTACATGAAGTGATAACCAAAAATATCTCAATGTTTATAGATTCCCATATATCATCACCTCAAAATTTCTATAAGATCATGAACTTTAGTTGATTCCAATTAGTACACCAAATAATATTTAAGTACCTTGATATGTTTTTGTGCAAAATACCTTGAGACTAAACAATAGTGCACAACCTTATTTAGGTGGCGGTCATTCAACCTAGTGTGGTCCACACTCTTCCCATGTACTCTTTATTTAATAAAAAGGATGGTTCATGTTGTTTAAGTGTATATTTTTCTATATAAATAAACTCACAACCAAGGATATGTTTCCCAATCCTATGATTGATGAGTTGCTTAATGAATTTCATGTAACAACTTTATTTTCCATAATATACTTAATAATATAGTTATCACCATATCTTTCTACTTGAAGATGACACTACTAATACTAAACTTTAAGCTCATGGGGCCACAAAAAATGTTTCATGATGTCATTTTTCCTTACTCATTCCATGTCTACATTTGAAATATTGATAAATCGAAAAATTAACCCTTTCTTTGGAAATTCATTTTTATATTCTTTAATATTATATTTTCCTATATATCCATACATCATTAGGAAGAGAACATCTTTTATCTATATCAAGCCCTCCAACTTATTTCATGAAAATAATCATGTGTAAATCCTTCCAAGTATTCATTTGGGAAAAAGGGTGTATTAAATATCAAGAAAACATAAATATGTAGTGAATTAATATAAGCCTAAAACTCAGAAGAAAAAAATAATAATTAAGTGCATGATAGCTATTTTAAATTTATTATAACACTCATAATTTTTGTGGGTATCACCATAACAACATAATATTAGACTTAGATCATCAATTTAAGTAAAATTGTTATGAAAGCCATTATAATTAGATAGTTTTATAATTTAGATAATATCATTTTAAATCTTAAATAATGATCTTTTAATTTTTATCACAAATAAAAATAAAAATTTGCATCTAGTGGTCTAAGTTTAAAGTTGACACACTATAACTATACTAGAGGCCAAATTTTAGGAGATGAGTTAGTTATTGCACCTCTTATTATGAGAATATTATGAAAATATTCAATAATTATCTTAATCAATAAAATCTATAAAATATTTACAAACAAAAATTTCTCATATATTTAACCTTTTCTCTTATTTTTAGGTTTTTCTTTTGTCCTTTGAAAATCAACATCCCCTAAAACTTTAATAAATTAAGTAATAAAGATTTTACTAGTAGTTTTTGACATCTTTATTCTTGTCGTAAGTCACAAATTCACAAATTCACAAAATCACAAAATTTCTCAAAAAGTTGATAATTTAGATAATTGATAGTTGATTTGAGATTTGACCTCATTATAGTCACCAAAACTTAAATGATGCGATCAATTGGATCATTCAATTAGGTGAAAGTGAAGGGTAAATTAATATTTATTCAATTTTTAATTTTTAAAAGTTTACTATTTTGATTAATCACTAATTCAATTTATATTGGTGGAAGATTTGAGGTAATAGAAAAAGATATGTACAAAGTTTAAATCTTCATTTTTTCCTATTCTTTCATTATTTGTTTTTTTTGCACTAGGGTTAAATCTTCATCCAGGTTTGTTGTGTACTTATAAGAAACCTTTATTCCTTAGTATCATGATCTTGTACATTGTATGGTAAATTTCATGATAAATGTTACGTGCATGTTTCTTCCTCCTATCAAATTTTATTTATGGATATGAGGAAGTTTATTTCTAATTCTTTGGTTTCCTCCTTATCAAAATATTGCTTCAATAATTTATAAATCATATTACAAGCTTATTGAATATGTCTCATTTTCTTCTCTTATTTGTGCCTTCAATAATGACTAAATTGATTTTACATGACCACCAATGTTAAGTAATGATGCTTTCCCTTTATTACTAGTTGTAGGAAATAAATCTTAGATGCAACCTTTATGAATGTTTTTTAAACTGTCTTTAATGGCACATTTTGTACTAGAGTGCACACTTGTAAATTTATATTTTAGAATTGTTTTAGATTATGTTTTTTGTGCAGTCTAGTAATTTGAATGTTTTGATTATTAAAAACTATGATAGATGTTGAACATGTTTTTTGTTAATGGTATGGAAATATTATTGATGAGTAAATGAATTATTAGAACTATTTTAGATTTATATTCCCTATATCTAGATATATCATTTAAACCAAGGTCTCATTGCTCCTTTAGGTACATACATACATATATAACATGGAAAATGCAGATGTCCCACCTCCAAAATCTTTGTTTGCAAATACCACTAATGAGATTAAGAAATTGAAAGACTCATTGGCATAGGGTGCAAACCCAGGGATATATTATGAACCATGCATGTCAATATTACATAGTCTAGAAAAACTAAGAGATGAACTTGAGAGGACTAGTGCATTTTCTCCAGATAGAGTAGCTGCTATTCTTTCCCGCATGCGAGAAGAAGTACATGGTGAGGTTCCCCTTAAACAAATATAGGATAGTGTGACCAAAGAAATGATAAAAACCAATTGTTTTCCATTTTATCAAAATGCACGTAAGGTTAGGGCATACCAGGTCACTAGATGTATCGATTGTGCTATGACCTCATTGATCTACCCATGAAGTCTCACAGCACATGGTCAATACCCAAACAATGACCAGATTCCATTATATTTTGTTCAACAGTTGTATGCTGAGGTCCATTTGGGCCTCAAAGTCAACTACCTATACATTCCACCATATGTTGGTCAGGGGCATGGCAGGATTGCTGACATACCCACTTATCATCAAGGGTATTGGTTGGCGAGAGGTCTCCTGCTCTCACCCCAACTCTAGCCCCCATAGCAGATGAGGTTGTCGTTGCTTCCCAAAAGAAAGCAATTGATACTATAGGTAACATTACAGCTGCCACCACTAGGATATCTACTGATTGTGTAGGTCAGTATTTGATGTCTAGACGTTCTCAATCCACGCCATCTTCAGCACAGTGGACCACCATGGATCCTTTCATAGCAGCAGGCATCCCTACTCCCACAGAGCTTGAGGCACTTACAAGAGATATGGCATGCAAGACTCTGCATTGTTTGGCTGAGGAACTCTTGGAGGCATATGCCTTCATTGCATCAGACTATGGGATCAACATAGAGCATGTTAGAGATCGTTTGGCACGCACTTGCTCGTTCACTTCCAAGATCCCATCACTCTCAACCCAGAACTAGTGCACGTCAGGATCCACTATATGATCATTCGATAGCTGCGCAAACTATGGGTTTTACTGAGATGTTGGTTGGTGTCGGTTCGTTATTGCCGATGCCATCTCACCTACATAGTCCTCTCCACTCATCATTTCTGGCACGAGATGGGATAGATCAGATGGATGCAGATATTGGTTCGTTTCTTGATCGTATAGTTGATATGGTGGAGGCGACCGTTTCAGAGGACTCAGGTCATCTGATATCAGATGATGTGCATGCATGTGTGCATATGCATGTTTCAATTCCTTTTTAATTATTTTTAAATTTTAGTTTTAACTAGATATTCATGTACTAATATATATTAATTTATATATTGTAGGTGGACATACCTCATGTCACTCCTAGCCTTGTTCCAGATCATGTACGTCGACATGACTCTGTGGATGAATCTGCTGCTAGTGGACATGTGAGTTTTATATTTTTATATATACATGTGTATATGTACATGAATATGTATGCATAGATCTAGATACACATTTAATATAAATTATATGTATTTAACACATTTTGTACACCATTTTATTTGCAGGGCTCAGCACATCCATCAGAGTAGGACCGTTCTCATTCAAATGATCGTTCGACTAGGAGTCGACATTCATATTAGGCCCTGCATTAGATTTATGATCTTTAATACATGCATTTTCTTGTATGATAATATTTCCAGTATTTGGCATTTGATTATCTCTAACTTACATTTGCTATATATGATGATTTTTAGTATTCGACATTTGCTTATATGATGATCTTTAGTATTCCACATTTGCTGATCTCTAACTTACATTTGATTTTATGATATACATACATTTGGCACTTTGCTTATAACATGTTACATGTTTATACATTGATCAATATTGATATGTTTACATGTTTATATGATATATGTATACATTTGCTTATATTCAATATACATACATTTTCTTATTTGATGATCTATTACAACTTACATTTCTTTATATGATATATACATTTGATCTCTCTAGAGTAGAATTTTAGGAAATGAATGCCACTTTATAATTAAGTTCATTCATGTTGATCACAATAAATATTTTGCACGCGCACACCCATTGAATAAATTATAGTAAGCAGTCAAAAATTATAAAATAAATGAATCCCAAGCTCAAGTAAACTAATGATATTTTATAAATGAGTGTATTTACTTGAGCCTATAATTTATTAATATCAAGGACATGTTCTTCTAGTTTTAAAATTTGATAAAAATGATGAAATTAAAATCTTGATAGAAAGTAAGAACAAATAAAGTGCATCACTTTGTGGTACACAAAACTCCTATTTTTTAAAAATGAGTTAACATGAACCATTGAGGAGTTGAGAAAAAAATATAAAATTATAAAGAATCTAGGTAGAAACATTGCTTTTATAATTAAATATACCATCCTTCAAACACTTTCCCTCTAAGTTATAAAATTTTATGTTAAATTATTTCATATATAATCTCTTAAACTACACCATTATTAAATTATAGGAAAATTTTATTCTTTGAAACAGTAAGAAAATTCAATTCAAATTATACCTCTATTATCTTTTTGACTTGTAAAAAAATTCTAAAATTACTAGATATGTTGCATATCTATACATTAAATAACAACAAACTCCACAATGAAATAACTTGTTTGATTACCACTTGATTGTATTTAGGGAACATGAATAAGAACTATGGTAAAGAACTAATATTTAGGGAACATGAATAAGAGTTATGGTAAAGAACTAGTATTTAGGCAACATGAATAAGAACTATGGTAAACAATTGGTATCTTTCTTAAGGATTTTCAAATTCCTATTCTTATCATCACTAACATGCAATTTGTTATAAATGATCAAAGCCCTCTTCCTTATTAATATATAGCCAGATAAATATATATTTTTCACAAGAGAAGCCTCAAATTGATCTATATAAATATAGGGTTTTGACCTAGGAATATACCTAATAGGAAATAGGAAGATGAAATCATGTGTCCATGTTATGACTTGACAATAATCTCCAATATGATGCAATGATTCAATAAAGTTCATAATTTAAATTAAAAAATTATTTAAATTTAGATAATTGCAATAATATTTAACATGTTACATTTCAATAGAAAAATTACTAGAGTATACATTTTTATTAGAATATTTTTTATAAAATATTCAACCCCCACTTGAAAATAAACCACTTGAAATACCCCCACCTCAAAACCCCTCCACTACCTCAATCCACCTTCCCCCAAAAACCACCTGGAAAACCCCCCAACACTTCCATTTGATGAGGTTCACTTGTAAGGAACTATAAATGAAAACATAACTATGTTAAATAAGAAAAAAATAATTTTATCCAATATGAGGCTAATATGCCCCCATATGCTATATAGTTTGTATATTCATTGAAAGCAATTGTTAATTTAGTTAGATCAATTGATGTGGATCTAGATGTACATTTTGGCTTTGAAGGGAGGAGATAAGGAAATTCTATCTAGATGGACTATCATATATATAGATCCTTGAATTACATATTACTAAACCAATCATAGCCCCATAATTTATTGAATCTTCCATAAATCAACCTATCTGTTCAAACATGATAAATAAAATGGTTCTATTGTATTTTTCTAGAAAATTATGAATAGAGTTTGAATTGGATTTAAAACCTAATTATTTTCATATTTATTATCCTAGGGTGTTTATGGTGGCATGTCGCAACATAACATAAGGGCACATGTCACTTTAAATTGATGTGTGCCTACTCCAACCCTAATTTCTCCTTATATATATTATAAATAATAAATAGCTTGATCTATTTTAAATATAAATGATCAATTTATAAATATGAATTATATATTCTAAAATTTTTTGTAGATGAATAGGTTTGGGGACGTCATCCCAATTAGATCAATTATTTTTGTATCATAGCTATACAATTTGATACACCTTATAGAATAGAAAATAAATTAACTATAGATACATGGGTCAAACTCTAAGTCATGTGAGAAAATTATAATAAATAAACTTAGAAAATTAGATTAGAATCTTTTTATATTCAAATGATTCCTACCATTATAAAATTATCCATTATGTTGTCACAAATTCAATACACAAGTAGTCATAATCATTCCAACTAGTTATAAGAGACCTAAAATAAAAATCATAAAAAAATATAATGAACAAGTAAATATGCATATAATTAGAGGAAGTAAATAAATTAACTATAGATATTTATAAGTCCTGAATCTAAGTAATGTTAAAAAAATATAATAAATCAAGCTAAATAATTAGATTAGAAATTTCTTATGTTCAAGTGATAACTACTGTACGAGATGAGTGAAGGGGCCTAAGAGGATGGCTTAAGGGGACATGCAATCACTTGCTAATTTTTTTAGGGCATGAGAAAAAATTAATTAACTATAATATTAACCATCAATTAAATATATACAACTATATACATAAATACAACATTATTGAAGATATAAATAAATAAACATTCTCTTTTGGGGATCATTGAAACTAACACTAAATTTTCTTCTACTCCCACCATCACTCTTCCAGTAACTTTTTTTATGAAAATTAGATACTATGAATACTCAAATTATGGACCAATAAATTTATTGTAGAAAATATTCATTGTTTAAATACTCACCTTTAAATAGATAGTCATATTAAATAGATATAAACATTGCAATTGTTGTAACAAGGTTTGCACATTATGTACATAACAAGTAGTTTAATTCCATGGAACAAATATATAATTGGAAATATCTACTCAGTTTAAGGTTCTCAATGTATTTCAACCCCTAATTTGTGTCCAACCAAATTTAAAACACTTGTCATCAACATATATTATAAGTAACTAAAACAATCTAGAGTTCAAACAAGTTACTATAAGTTCTCGTCTTAAACATGTATGTACATGTACAAGTGAACTTGAAAATCATGGATATAATCTAACTCAAACATTCTGGTTCAATCCGCTCTTGTATAACATGTAATTTTTTTTTATGGTCATCATTATCTAGTCTCCATTTTTTTCCTCCACATGCATGTGGAACTGCATGAAGATGTACGACGGTAGCAATTATAAGGTGACTATATTGATATACCTTGTTATCAACTTGATAGTCCGCACAATGAACCCCATGTTGAACAACTTTGAATTGTTTTAGATATATCCCTTGCACAACAACATAACCCGCATGGTAAGCATGAACCTGAAGTAAGACATGTGCACGTGTACAACATTTTCGTGCTCAAGTTTTGTACAATATATATTTAATGTTTTTAAGGTAATGTACACATGTACACAATGTATATATATAATTTTAAATTCAAACTCACCTGTGGGGAATAACATTCCATCATTTGTTTTAGGTTGTTTTAGCTTATTCCCCTCTTCTGTGTAACGCAGTAAATAATAGCTAACACCTTCTATGTTTCCAGGCTCTGCTATGAATGCAAAAACATCTCTTGTACACCAAATTCACACAGTAAAATTCTAAAAAAATTAGAATTGTCTCTAGACTTTAAAGATCATTAAATTTATATAATATTTAAATTATTGAAAACTTACACATGTACCTTTTCTAACCAATCCTGAAATATGGTCATAATCAATTGAAATCAAAGGAATGTCTTGAAATCTTTCATCCTCATTTTCGTTGTATGTGTCTGAAACGAATAGTGGCACCATATCCCATTTACTAACATATTCAAGTTCTTCGTTGTTGAATGCATGAGAGTTTCCCGCAATGCACTAAGTGCAAAAACAAGAATAATCCCTCGTGTATAATGTCCATCCAGGGTGACTATCTGAACTCATAACACAATGCAAAGATCTTATTTTTTCTACCCTCTTGCATCCATGCATCGATCTTCTATCCACACCTAGATACATGTACTTGCAACAAAGATGTGTGTATATATATATATGTAAATTTTAAATTTAAATAAATTTAATTTAAAAAAAATGTAATTTATACATACCCAATATCTCCCAAAACACTCTATGTGGAATGTTTCGGTTTGTTCTTGAATATGTGCGGGCCTCATTTGATGCAAAGTGTTTCTTGCACCATTCAACAACATCATGTCCATCCTCTATATGATCTTCTGAATAACTCATTTGATGCTTTCTTAAAGCACGTTTGATGCAAGCTCCTGCACCATCATGCTCACCCTTTCCATGTCCACTCTCAAAGAAACTCCAAACATGTGGTATGTTGTAAATTTTATGATATCTAGAAAGTGCATAAAATGGCTGCGATGATTTGAATTGTGTCGCACATCCATCTAACCATACAAAATGCTTTTCAAATTTTACACCCCTGCTTCTCAAATTCTCAAAAAAACATTTTGTAAAACAATGTTGTACAAAAAGTGTGTCATGCTCTTTATCATCACTAATATAAAAGTGATATTCTTTCTTGATGGCCCATTGTTCATCTATAGTACACCATCCAATTCCAATTATGCATGTCAATAACACACATGAACCATAATAGTTACCTGCTTTGAAAAGTAATATTTTGATTGAATCTCTTTTTGATGTACAAAAGAGTAATTTTCTGCAAAGTCAACTACTGATAGAACTATTCCAAGTGGGAAAGTATCTCTTAATGTTTGAAATTGATGTTCTTGCCACTTAGCATAAAAGAAATGTTGTTTGTATGGTGTATCAATTTTTGAAAATATTCCATAAATTTTCCAATAGGTATCTCCTCATCTACATAGTTTAACCTTGTGGATTCTTTCCCAAAATTTGTTTGAAACTTTACATACTTGTAACTCTTGCAATTTACTATCTTTGTTAGGTCAGCATCTTCGTTTGTTGAAGGAAAGTTAGCCAAATTTCCACATGTTTCACAGAGTCCTTTTATGCATTTTATTTGAGGTCCATTTTCATGATCACATAATAGATCCTTTATGAACAAACTTACCTGTTTAGGAGGTGCCTTTTGAAAACCATATCTTTCTTCTCTCATCTTTCGAAACACCTGATAGTAGAGATCAAATTCAATGTGATAACGACAACAACAAGTTTCAAAAAACTTGTTTATCTTCACATAATATGGCTTTAACCTTTCAAACATTGTTTGCCCAATCTTTATATGAGGATACATATTACAAAAGTTCATATACATCTCAAGCTATGTTATGTCTAGCCAATGTTTAATATGTTCTTCATAGATACCAGGTCCAATCTTGTGCCTCATAACATCTATAGTATTTGATGACGGATGGGTCTAATCATTCCAAAAACTTGAGATCAAGTTCCTAACAACATCTTCAACCCTGTCAGAATGGGGAGCTCTGCACATAATTGCCCAATTGCCTTCAGAACTATCATCCAAAACCTTTCTCTTTTTCTCATGTTTTATTAGTGTGGTTCTACTATAACCAAATTCAGTGGAAAGTGTTGTCATTTTTCTTTTTCTGGATATTTCTTTATTTAAAATAGATGTCAAAATCACCTTTCTTGCAATGGCCTTATCCACTGATCGAGATCCTTTCTGAATGGAATCTAAACCTTTTTTAACATTTTCAACAATATCTTTTGTAGTCCCATGTGTTTCCTCTTATTCGATGCAGAATGTACACCCAACAATTGTAATGACTCTTTTAGCTCATTACGAAGAAGTAAATGTGATAACAATTGGGTTTTTTCAAGTGTTTCAAGATGATTGAAATGATTATTTATTATTCTATTTATAGATTTAGTCATTGACCTCTTACTCATATTTTTAGGTTGGTCGGCATAACATTTTAGCTTCTCCATATCCATTTCAAGTAAATGATTTAAATTTCTATAAGAAATTTGTTTCCCCACCTTTTCAGCTACTTTTATATGCTCATCCATTGGTGTAGAAGGAAGTGATCTCGACCCCTCTCCAACATGAATTGTTTGAACTTGGGCCTCCTCCCTATCTTAAAGGTCCATGTGTTCTTCAACTAATTCATTTGGTCCAATATCTATATTGGGCTTGACTTTTTCTTGAGAACTTCCTGCTTGTTGAGCCATTTGTACATGTCACAAAATATTGTGCAAAGAAAGTGAGAGATGATGATATATAAGTGGAGTTGAACATATGAAATCAAATGAAATCAAAGATTCTTGATGTAATGACCCTCTTGATGACACTTTTATTTTAGTTGTTTTGAGACACTATTAGCAGTTAGATCTTTGACACTATGTTGATTTGATGTTTTACGTCATGGTTTACATGACCAGTTGTGAAACTTAGTTGATGATACACTATATTTTATGGTGTGATGTTTACTTTCATGAGATGATATTTTATGATGATTATTTATGTTGTTTTGTTTTATACATGATGATATTATGTTAGTTATATGTTTACGCCAGTTGGTGAAGGAGATGATTTAGCAATACTCATTAGTGAGTGCCCTACTACATCGCAATTCTCCTTCACGGTGTGTTTTCATATTTATACATGTTGGATTAATCGCGCAGTGTTATGCAGCTTTCAGGTACAGGCATCGACTCCACCTACTTGATAGGTTTGAGCGTGCCATGACCCAATGGAATTATCGATCGGAGATAGACTTGTCCTCTGTCCTTAGCCATTGTTCTGAAAAGAACGAGTGTCTGTCGTTACCCTCTTGTCATGTCACCTGTTCGTCGTGTGTTTGTAGTCATTTGTTAATATTGAGTTTATAATGCATTTATAATGTTAATTCAGATTATTTTAATGTTTTAATTAAAATAGTAATGTTGCCTTATTGATCTAGATAAATAATTAAATTAGAAAAGCTATTTTTAGTTTATTAAGTGATTAAATTGAAATGTTAAAATATCTTGTTTTCGAAAAGATTATTTAATTGTAAATTGAGTTAACTATTCATTTTGACGTTTTCGAAAATGGAACTCATAGTTGGGATCTAAAGTTGTAAATATATTGTTAATCTTATAGTGTCTATTAAGTTTAATTGATGCATGCATTGCATGCTAAAACTTGGAGTTAAAGTTTGTGACTTTGGAAAAATGGAAAAGGATATAATCTTGAAAAAAGATCATTCTTGGACACACGGTTTTTTGATTTTCGAAAGGTAGGAAGGAAAAAGATTGCTTCTCACAGAAAGATATTTTCTAGAATTTTGATTTGGGGTTGATTAGAGAAGCTGAAAATTGTTGTTAAAGAGAACGTTCACATTGTGAAAAGTTTAAGGTTTGAAATTGCTGAGATTTGTAGTTATCGGTGCGTGAATCTTCACAGTCGTAGTATCCTTATCTTGATCTTTAATGTTAGAATAAGGATTGCTCCAAATGGATGGACATTGGACCATCACTCCCATCCTTGCATTGGAATGTATTCTTACTGTTTTATTCTAGTTGCGACATGCATGCGTGTATTCTTATTCTGCCATGGATTCCTTGACCACCCGCGTACCTGGGATAATTAGTCTGTCGCCATTGCTGATGGATAACTTTTGGCTTTCATACGTTTCCTTGTTATTCCTCCATGGGTTGTGATATGAACGATTGTATCGGTTGTATCCTGTGTCTTGTTGCATGAAAGTGTTCTTGGCGGTGTAACTATCAGTTATGGATGACGGGTGTTTTAGTCTTATCTTAACTTTAGTTACCTTTCGCGTGAATGCTTCTATCTCAATTTTTGTTTTTTACGCATCCGTTGATCCCTCTTACCTCGGTGCATGAGTCTCTAATGGTCTTCGGTTGGTATTTTGCCTATCTATTACTGTCCAACCTTTTGACCTGTTGTGTTTATATTTGTCTCCATGCCACGAATATTAGTGACTCTCAGTTATTGGTTAAGTAAGTCGTTTTACCGATTGGTTGTTTGACTTTTAATTATATCTTGTATAGTCGGCTCCTCTCATTCATACCAATTGCCTCTGATTAAGTGAAAAAAGATACACGAATTAGGCTTTGGTGATAGAATAGAAATTAGTGATCTTTGTTTATTTAAGATTTTGGCATGATAGGTATCGGATGTCTTGGAGTTTGTAGTTATATCTATTGGTTATATTCTTTTGTATGAACATTTACACTTAGAAGGATTTTTAATTCTTATAAGTTAATAGATGTTATTAATATAATTTTCTCTATGTTTTATTTATTGTTTAACCATAAAAGCATTAGTCATAATTTTGATATGATTAATTGAGTATAAATAATTTAAAAAATGGAATGAATAAATTATTAAATCATGTTAAAGGCCAATGTTATTCTGGGTTGTTGGTTTGTTTATTAATTTTGGATAATGTATATGTTTTCAGTAATTAAACCATAGATTCTAACTATCAATTAATTATGTATCAAAGATTGAAGGTTATTATTAAGAAAAATATTTGCTTAGGGAAACAAGTTATTAGTTTGTTTATAAATGTATACTTGCAAGTAAATGTTAATTGGAATATGAAGTGTAAATAAGTATAATTAATGTTAGAACCATGCGATTCTTCATTTGATTTTAATGATTAGATTTTGTATCTTGTAGTTGATTAATAAGTGTTTCTAGTATTGGGTTTATCTTATAGTATGATAAAAGTATTAGAATTGTTAGTAGGTAATTGTGACTTAATTAATCATTTTTTTTTAATGTATGGGATGGTAATGTTTACTAGAGTCCTTAAATAAAGATACGTGGATTGGGTTATGTGCTGTTCTGGTTTGGAGATTATCCCTTCTTTGAGGTTTGTGATAGTATTTTGTGTCCCAGAGGCTTGGAGATAATTGTTTATTGTGATGAGATAAGTCTGTTATTTCGATGATTAAGACCATGCTTGTTGTGATCCTCATTGTGATCTTTGATGTTTTTGTTAGCTCTGAGGTCTTTGAGTCTTTGCGTAATAGGGTCTTCTTTCTCCATGCATGATACGTCATTATGATTATTTATTGGATCAGTTGATTATAGGTGCTTGTATAAGAAGTTCATGTTTCGTGCATGATTGTCTTCTCGTTTTAATCTATTTGTGGAGTTGTACCTTAGGAAGAGTGGCTTCCGTTAGGGGCCAGACCCAAAAGAGGTTGCAGGGGTAACCTTTCAGAAGTGTATTAACAAGTGATAATTAAAACAAGTTTGTAGGGGTTTGGGTAGTTTAATTAACCTTACAAGATAATGAATACCTCACCTTGGCCTTTAACGCTCGTTTAGGTTCAAGCAAGTTGAGAAGGCCTGGAATGGCATCTTGAACACTTCGTCTTCTTGAGAAGTGATTCGAGGCCACATAGTACGTATAGGGGCTGGGAGTTGTAAGAGGTTTCCAGGGTAACTCTAGTAGAGGGCCGGTAACCTAGGAAGGCTATCCAGGGTAACCTATCTCGTATATGTGATGACACTCTTATCCTAGTACACTTAGTGATCTCTTGTGTTTTTGAGTCGCCTCTAGGAGTTTGTCTTTTGATTGGTATTGAGATGTCATGTGAGTCGACCATGTAAGTGTAATGTACTTTGTGATGTCAGATTGACTTGAGGACTTGTTCTATCTCCTAGCACGGGGGGTGGGCTTTCGAGCTCCACACGGTTGGGAGGAACGTGCCACATTCTCCATTGGGTCCCCTACAGGTGTGTTGTTTGTGACAGGTTTCCTTGGCTGGATCCAGATTGCACAGTGGTTGCGGAGCATAGTTCTTTGGACGAGTCGTGGCGTGGTCATCTTATTTTATTCATCTCATTCCTCATTGTATTACACTCATGTTGTATACGAGATGCCTTGTATCGATACTTGTATTATTCTGAGATTTTTTACAATCTCAATTATTGTATGTAACTCTTATTGTATATGTATATCTGGACATGACTTTTCATGAGTTTATTTATATATGGTAGTGTTGCATTTGGTTGTTATTACATAGTAGCGTAGTTGTGGAACCCTGAAATGATTGTGGTTGTTGTTGTCACATGTTATCTATTTTTTAAAAAAAAATTATTCTGTTGTTTTATGTGAATGACATAACATTTTTTGGGTTCCACGGTGGGGCATTACACTTGAACTTAAAAATTCCATGGAAAAAATGGATTTTAAAATAGATGACAAGAAATTATTAGGCTCTGAATGAAGAATAGAGGATAAGGGTGATAAGTGGATACTTGAACTGTGGATTAATGGCATGGATTATGTTAGGCAACTCTTGATGGTGAAGGTAGGTGGACGGAGGATGAAATCTTATGCATGGTTGGTATGGAGGATGAGAAGTTTGACTTGGAGATGATGTGGACAACTTGACTTGGAGGACATGTATATTTGTTTGTTTTTGAAATTATTTATATATATATATATATATATGCAAGGACTATGTGGGATGATATCTAGGTCCAAATTTGGTTATGATGAAAGGCTTGACTTGTGCTATGATGGATAAACACAAGGGACCAATGATCAAGAGAGGGTATGTAGGAGATGATGGACTCCAAAAGGATTTCCCTAGACTCAAGGATAATGGTATGTTCCCTAACTCAAGTCCATGATAAACCTTAAGTGATGTGGGTGATAGATAGAAAATGGGTTGATTTTGAAACCTACAAAGAGCAGTGGAAGTGCAAGCTAAGGGTTCTATTTGATCAATGATGAATATGCAAAGGACTAAATTCATGGAATGCATGCAACTTGGTTAGGTGATATGTTCTTGATATATGCAAGGGGTTGTACATGCAAGAACTAGGTGGAATGATATATATGTATGCAAGGACTATGTGATGTGATCTATGTATGCAAGAATAGGAATATGTAAGGGCTAGGATACAAAGAAAAGGATATGATTCTAAGATGTGATATATAAAAATGGTATGATATGATGTGATAAGCTAAGAATTCAAGAGGTCAAATGCAACTCTAGGTCCAAATTTGGTTACGATGCAAGGCTTGACTTGTGTTATGATGGATAAACACAAGGGACCAATGATCAAGAGAGGGTATGTAGTAGATGATGGACTCCAAAAGGATTTTCCTAAACTCAAGGATAATGGTATGTTCCCTAATTCAAGTCCATGATAAACCTTAAGTAATGTGGGTGATAGATAGCCAATGGGTTGATTTTGAGACCTACGAAGAGTAGTGGAAGTGCAAGCTAAGGGTTCTATTTGATCAATGATGAATATGCACAGGACTAAATTCATGGAACATGAAAAGGTTAGGTAATATGATCTTGATATGCAAGGGCTTGTACATGTAAGAACTAGGTGGAATGATATATATGTATGCAAGGACTATGTGATATGTGATCTATGTATGCAAGACTAGGAATATGTAAGGACTATGATGAAAGGGATATGAATATGCAAGGACTATATGGGATGGAAAGACTAGGTGGAATGCAAGGATTGAAAAATCAGAACTAAAGGATGATGGCCCCAAGAAATCTAAGTGATACTTGTTCATGTTGTATGTTTTTGTTGTTTGATGTTTTGGGATTTTGCAAGGTTTAAGGTGTTGCCAAGTACTAGGTGTGATGTTTGTTTGAGGTTTATTTTTAAACACACACGCAAGACATAAAAGACAAAATGTTTGATTTTAACAATACAAACACAAATCCTAAGGTTGGCAAGGACTATATTCATTGAATTCCACGTGGATTTCCCCAGCTGCACTTATTCTTAGCGGGTGACTTAGAAGCTTGGCAACACTGGCTCCCCCTTACATTGCACTCACTTCTCGGGTCAACCAAGCTTCGAGCCCTCATGAATCTCCCATGACAGACTCTTCACCTCTACTAAGAACTGCAAGAATGTGGATGCCTTGGCAACGACCATTGCTGCACCAATGAATAGGAGGGATTTTGGCTTTCTAAAATAAGAGGGTTCTAGTGAATACTCGGGGACATGGCACCTCACGAGCGTACATCAAGCCACTTAAGGCTTTAACCACTCTAATAGGGGCTCTTATACCTTTAAAAGAAAAGGTTGGTACCCATTTTTGAATGGCACATGCACAAATAAGGCCTACATACCATGAGGACTTGACAATTTAGACTCATCCTTTTATATACCAGCTCAACCGAAAAACCGGTTGGAGTCGTTCCCTCTTGTGAGGCAGGCCCCTCTAAGGTATTAAAGACATACAAAGACGATGGGTTTGGTTTCTGATCACCAAATTCGCACAAGGTGAGATCATACTCCCTACCATCTCAAGCATAACAAACAGTGTTGATTCACCCCCTAATTAAATCTATATGATGGAAGACAAATGTTCATTTTGAAGCACCAAAATTGAAATGTGTTCTAAGCTAAAAGACAGTCGGTTTCAAAATCAAGTCTTCAATCAATCATCCTGCACCAAATTAGTTAGTAGTTCCAATTTTTAGTCTTTGACAAGACGTCCTGAAGTAAAAATATGCAAGACGTCACTATATATATATCTAAAATTTGTCTGGACCTGTATTTATTTTCTTTTTGATTGAATATTTTATATAGATACTATAAACTCAAATTATGTTACAAAATCTTTCCAATGCATTTTTTTTATATTTATATATTAGATTAAAGATTTCTACTAATGTTTGAAAATTTCCATTTTGTTATTTTTGAGACACCTTAAAATCTATACTTAATAATCACAAGAATGCCTTGGAATTGATGGAGGAAATTGAGGGGGTTATTTTATGCATTTCATTCAACATAAAATTTACCATGCATAATTTATTTCAACTTAGAGATGAGTGTTTGGATGTGTCAACAGATTCAAATTTTAGATTATAATTAAAAAATGATTCAACATAAATGAAAATAAAAGTGATTTAATTTTGAACTCAAATTGCTAAAAAATTAAAGAAACTTGCCCCTCCCATCTTATAGATACACGATTCATTAAATTAAAATTACCCTAAATCAACAAAAATACACTTTATAGTACACAATAATTTTATCAGGTATTACATGAAGAAAATAACACACATTACTCATGACTATTTTTCATCAAAAATATGAGTGTGTTACAACATGATAGCTCACTATTATATTTTCATGTTTTAATGCAATTAAATTTATGCATGCTAGTGACTAAGCTTTAGACTTGTTACTATAAGTTCTATAATTCAATCATGTTATATAACATAAGAATGTTATGGTTTCCATAAAAAAATAGCATGTTATTAGATAGTGTGGTAAGTCCATGAGCCTCTTTGTACCTAAGTAGATAGTTTATCTAGTAAATTTAAATATTTTATTTTTCTTAGATAAGGTATCCCATTACGGGAGATCATTAGGATTTGTGTCTCAACCTTCAATCCCTATATATTAATATTGAACAAAATCTAATTTTCAAGTTATAAAACAACAAATATATATAAATTTCAACACTCAAATAATTTAATTTTTGGCTTGGAACATGTTAGAATAGACATTAATTCTAAGAACATGATAATTACAATAAAATGCATTTCTTTCACATATTAATATTTTTAAATGGGCACAATCATATAGAACTCATTTTTATGGATGAAAAATATATTAATAAACTTGGGAGTAGATGTTAAAATTATTCTTAAAATAAATTGGGAGGAGCTTGGGAAACCAAATTTACATGATACTCCCTATGATATAGTACTAGATGAGGGAGCAGATCCAAATTTTTCATTAGCACATGGTATCTAATATAAAGGTCAACCTATTGGGTCTAAAAGAAAAATAAATTTTGAGGTGTTTGAGATTCAAAAGGACTCTTTGGTGCTTTTAAATTTTTTCTTAATCTCAAATTGGTTCATGTAGAATGTAATGAAATATTTGACTCCCAAAAAGAAGAATTGACATTTTATACATGGAGGGCTAGATAGTGCATATATCATTGAATATGAATATAGATTAAGATTATGACAAGAAGATAGAAAAAGAAAGAGATGTAGAAGGAGATGATGTATTTAGATGGCAATATTCATTGAGGAAGCTACCTAAGATTGATACAAAGGGAGATACCAAGATAGAGGGGGAAATATTGGTGAAAGATGGTGTTTATACCATAGATATAATTGATGATGCACAATTGGATGAAATAAATATAAGGATTTCAAGAAGGACATAAACATAGATAGATGAAAAATTGGGTGCTACAAAAAAATACAAATAAAGAGAATATATTGTAGATCAAAATTAGTAGAGCATTTAGTATAAGGATTCATAAAAGAGTAGTAGTAGGCACCACAAATATGTTTGCAATTGATATCCAGAGATTAGATCTAGACTACTCGACAAATTTAGAAACCTATTTTTAGGAGGTAGGAGATATATGGAATATTATTAATAGAATGCAAAAAAAGGTGGGGCACTACTTATTGGTTGTTTCCAAGTAAGGAAGGAAGATGAAGGCCATAGGATCAAAATGCGTATTTCAAGAAGGAGGAGACACTAGTAGAGAATGCAAAAGGGATGCTAAGTGAAATTGAATCTAAGAATGGACATAAGCTCATGTAACAATAATAAATACATTCAAGATAATCTAAATATGAAGGAATGATAAATTATGATGATGTAGAATAAAAAAATCAAGGATGTGCAAGAAAGGATAGATGGTGATAAAAAGGAAGGTTATAGCATAGAAGTAAGAATATAGAGTTGTGATAAAGTATCATGGATCTAATGAAGAAAATTTGAAAGTAAAAATGTATAAAGATGAACCATTGATGCCACAAATAATTATTTATGAAGAAAGAGAGGAAATTGAGAGTAATGCAGTACTATGAAATCTAGTGATAACTTGAAGATTTTAGTTTTATAGAACTCATTCATGATGTGCATTTGAGTTTTCATTTGAACATAAAATTGAAATGATGAACCTTCAATTTTGTTATATATCAATTATTTGATGCATTTTTCCTTGTTGCTAGATAAAACATATGATAAACCCACTATTGTAAGTAAATAAATTTACCCATATTTGATGAGAAAGAGAAGAAATAAACATGTACCTTGTTTCCTTCTATGATAATTTGTCAAGTTTTGTTTGCGTATATTTTCTTCTTTATCTTTTGAAAAAATTCGTTGAGCCTTGTTTTTTCTTTTTTCTTTTTGTCCCATTTTCTTCTTCAAATTAAAAATGTTTGAAAGCTCCTCCAAAATGCAAAAAATTTGTGACAAAATAATTGAAAAAACTTACAACAATAAAAAATAATAAAAACAAATGCAACAATAACAAATAAGATATATAACATTTTGAAAAAAATCATCATTTTTCACTTGTGAATTGTCTTTTTCAGCCGACACGCCTGGAAGCACGAGGGTCACCTAAAAAATCACTGTTTACATAGACTGAGCTCGGAAAAACGCAAAAAAACCTTGGAAAAGTTGTTTGACTTTTGTATGTATACGTCGGGGGTTCGATCGAACCCATATTAAGGGGGTTCGATCAAACCACCCAACAATAATTTCGCTCATTATTTTAAAGTGGTTTGAATGGACCCATGTTCGATCAAACATATTTCTTTGGTTCGCTCGAACATAGGTTCGATCGAACCCCCTTAATCCCTTGTCTCCTAAAAATTTTGTAAATTTCTATAAAAAATTGTCTTTCGAAGCTCAATTTGAGGATGAAAATGCAAACAAATTTAGAAACCCAACTAGATAATGATATTCCTCAGAATGAGCTATTTGTCGAATATAATTTTAATATGGTTTTCTTTTATTATGTATTTTATTTTTTAGTTTTATTAAACATAGGTTTTTCACTAAAAATCAAGCTCTCTATTCTACACATGTGGAAAACTAGCAGATTATCAAAATAAAATTTTAAAAAATACGTTTGAGCTGGGTATTGATGTCCTTGATCCATTAAAAAAAAAAAAAATTGAATTTCGATACATACAAAAAAAGTTATGTTGTATACAACCCGCCTATGTCTGAATTGCAATTGGTTTGACTTTGAAACTTGATAAAGGAAAAAATATTCAATAAAAACTATGAGACCAAATGAAAGTGCTAGATATCGTAGTTACAAATCTAAATTCAAAAAAAATAGAATTTTATCCTTCATACAAAAAAAGATATGTTGTATACGGTGAGCGTCACTTTTTAAAAATGTTGTTTTCTGAAAAAAACCAGTTTTCGTGGGAGATGGAAAAAAAAGTGCAATCTGATTCCAAAATTTTTGAAAAAAATATTTTTAGAATCTACAGATAAATTGTGATGAGACTCTAGTTTGCATCATCTTCAAATTCCTCACGGTTTAGCCACTATAGGTTCTCAAATATGAAGATTTAGTTAAAAATAATAATTGCAGTGTCTAGTTTGGCCAAAAATTGTAAACCACTATTGTGGGATCACCCAACACAACATAATTATGTAAATAAAATTCACATAATTGGTCTTGCATATTAGGTGTAGCGTCAACAAAACTATGTAAAAATTAAGTGAAATTTTTTTCTCATGGAAATTAGCAAGTTACTGATCATTCAAGATTGAATTGGAAACTCGAGAATTTATCCTATAAAAATAAAGCATAAACTCTAGTAGGAGGTCTACACTTGATGATTTGAGCAACCTTGTCTACTATCTCTTCAATTTTAATTGTCATCTTTTTTAATTTAATTTCCTTATTTTCCAATACTCTATTATGGTCTAAAATCATTCTTTCTTTTTCCTTCTCATACTTTTCTCTTTTCTGGGAGAATTCTTAAGTTATCTTCCATAACTGATACCCTAGGGACATTATAGTGTAATAAGTTGGAGTTCTTACAAACGGGGGTCTTTTATTTTCAGTTGTGATTTCTATATTTTCTGCCTTCACTATGGAAAGCTATGCAAATTTTAGCACAGGGAAAATTCGTGGGTTAGCAAAACAAGCATAAACTTAAACTAATCCTAAGCTAATAATAGAGAACAATGGAAAATTGATATAAATAATGCATAAATAAAACTATTTTACCAAACATCTATGTGATTCCATGAATTACCTCCATTATACTTAGACTCCATTTTGCTTATAGTATGATACTTGCCCTCAAATTTTTAATTAAGTATGCAAGTGTGGCCTTATGACAAATGATAATTAGCAAAAAATTGAAGATTCTAAAGTTGCTTCCAAAACTCATAAGATTTCAGGAGGAGTAATAATGATAGAGGTAAAGCCAATTTACAGAAAATATGATTTTCGAATGACAGGCTCAGATTAAAAGATAAATCGACGATTAAGATTAAAGATATGACATGCAATAGAGTTAGGTTTAGATTAGTGTGAGTGATAAAGCATAAATGGTGGGGATTAAATTAAATAATAATTCAATCACTAGTGGAAACTAGAAGAAGATAAAGATTGAAATAGATAGAAGATCCAAGAATAAATTAATAAATTAATTAAATAATTAAATTTATTTAATTAATAAAGGTTTGCACATAGAAGATAAGAATAAATCTAGATAACGGACTGGTTAAGACAAAAAGTCTGTTTGTTAGAGACAATCAGATATTAAATCACAACTGAATGATCAAATTAGATCTAGACTTAAGTGATAAATGACTAATTAAATAACAAAGAGATTATCTAATCAGAGAGGAATATGCCATGGATAAACCTTTATATGATTTAATTAATAATTTAATTCAACATTCAATATTTTAGGATAAAATTAAATAAATAAAGATTTATTTGATTAAATGGAGAAAAGGCTAAGCAATAATTAAATAATTTAAAATGATTATTTAATAGTAGATAGATTTAATTAGCGACGTAATTAAATAAATACCATTTATTTAATTAATCAAGAAAGAATAAAGGTAAGAATAAATTAATTAAATAATTAAAGTTATTTAATTAATATAGGACATACGACTTTAGAAAATAATTAAACAATTAACATTATTTAATTATGAGAAATGAAGATGAAAGAATTATGTAGAAGTCAAGGGTCACAGGCTTAGGACAATTTTTAGCATCTATAGTTTGCTCCTCTTTGATACTTTGTTGTTTATCAAGTTGTGTCAAAGAAAATCAATCAAAATATGCCCTAGTGACAGCTGGATAAGGTGTGCCCCCTCGAAAGAAATTTATATTTTTTTCAAAAAAAATCAATTTTTTTTTAAATTGTTCTGAAAAGTTAATTTGATAGCTAGAAAAGCGATGGCGAAGTCGGTTTTGAATTCCGTGAAGTTTAGAGTGTCTGACGGTGTTTCAAACATGACAAAAATTCCCACCTGAGCGTAGGGCTTCGAGTGCATCAAAGGAATTGAGTAGTGGTTGGTCACATAATAGGCGATCACATAGCAGGTCTAGCAGAGGCGAGAGCAGTAGTCAGAGCACTGGGGAGCATGGCAGCAATGGATAGATCCACTTTTGACTGATGTATTTTGACACATATATTGTGTATCCTTCGAGCCTACGAGCTCTTATTTTTGGGAGATACATTATGACATTGTACTATGACACACTTTTTGAGATATATATATATATATATCATTTTTGGTGACGATTTATATGATATGCAGTTCTATTTATATAGTTTTCTATTTATGCATGTGTTATGGATGCCGATATTTACTTTATGATATGTATGCAGCCTATGATGATGTATGCATTTGCTTTTATGATATTATGTATGTCATGTATGGATACTATGTTTATCATCTTGAAATTCAATGTGGTTTAATATGTACAATGCCATGTGAATGTATTTGTTATGATAATATGCTATATAGTTGATGATGGTAAATGCTTATTATGCCATGGATTCCTAGATGAGATAGATGTGTATATTTTTGTGTTTTTTCAAATGCAACATATTTATATGATTTAATATGTATATATGTATGGAAATTTCTAAATGATGTTCGTAACATGAATGCACATGCAGGATACTTCATTTTTTGTTTGTGTGTCACAAGACTCCTTCATAATGTAGGAAAGAAGAAATTTTAGCACAGACAATTTGGATGTTAGTATAGAAGACATGGATTGAGCTTGGAAGACCTGGATGTTAAAAGAATCTCGAAATCTTCAATATTTTTCCAAATACATAATAGGCCTTGCAATAATCATCATTGGGTGTTAAATGATACAAATGGACAACAAACACCATGATATGAGATAGACCAAGGTGTGCAAGGTCATCCAGCTGCGAAACAAACAGATAGTTGTAGACAAGGAGTGTCCTAACTCATACTAAGGGCAAAATTGCCATAGTCTTTTTGTCAAGACAAACCACAAACAACATGCAAATAAAAGATGAGTCATAAGACATCATCACTCCTCTAAATCCTTCATGGGACATCCTCGAGGAAGCTAGTAACTTGACTTAAAAACAAATCCATAAGACAATAGACAAACAATAGTTAAATAAAAAGAGTCCTGAGACATTCTTGCTTCTCTAAATCCTTCATGGGACATCCTTGAGAAAGCTAGTAACCAAACTCAAAGACAAAGCCAAATTATAAGATAAGACAAAACAAGCCATAAACTCAACATCCAGTAAAAATATTTGCCAAAATTTGATCTGTTTGTTGTTTGATTGAGTGTTCGACGAAGCCTACTTTCAGGAAAGACACATATCATATAAGACATTGAGTCTGGTTTTGATCATGTGACCACATGTATGAGGCAATGATAAATCTTGTTTTCAAAAAGACACATATCCTATAAGATGTCAAGTCTGGTTTCGATCATGTGACCACCTGTATAAGGCATAGGCAATGCTTGACTATTTGAACATGTTGGTTTTTAGGAAGGAAACATCCTGTTTAAGACATAAGTTGATTGTTTTGGTTATTTGAGTCTTTTGGAAATTTGTTTGGTTTGGCTTGATGACCTTGTTGACTTGTTTGTCTTGTTGATGCGTGACTTGTCTTGATGTTTTGACAATTGTTTGTGTTTGATGACAATGTCTGACTTATTTTGGCTAACATGATGAACCCTAAAGGACTGACCTAGTGTGGCCTCGGGGGCTCATCGATTGATGGCCTTGCCTACGTTATACATGTAGAGACCTCGTAGTTCGACCAAAATTTAACTGAAAATACTAATTGAAAAATATTTGCTTTTATTTGAAGATATTTGATGTGTGTGATAGTGAATGAGACGAACCCTAAAGGACTGACCTAGTGCGGCCTTGGGGGCTCATCGATTGATGGTCTTTCCTAGGTTATACATGCAGAGACCTCGTAGTTTGACACAACCATTGACTTTGTTTGATAGTCAAAGAATGAGTCATGATTTTATTGTGTAATATTTGACAAACCTAAAAAGATTGACCTAATGCCTCAGGGGCACATCAATAGATGGCCTTGCCTACGTCCAGTCGTAGAGGCAACGTAGTTCAACATGATGATGACTGTCTGACACCACTAACTTTGACTCTCTTTTTGGGATTTTTGAAAGATATCTGAATGTTTTTGGGTTTTTTGACATGTTTTGATTTTTTTGTCTTCTTGGAATAATTTGGTGTTTTTTGGATTTTTTTTCATGACATTTTACGACCTCAGAACAACAAGTGCAAGATCCAAATGATGTAGGTCGAGTATTTTCCCCCAGTCGGGTATACGACCAATAGGATAAAATGGGGATGTGGAGTGTACTTGATATTAATCATTTCAAGTTATGGAAAGGACAACCATTTATTATGGATGTAATGATAGGGAAGTTAGATTGGAATGATGGCACATACAAAGGAGCAAAGTTGACTACAAATGGTGCCTGTTTGCCAGGTTTTCACCATGGTACTTATCCAAAGCACCACCAAAGTGGTTTTCACTATTGGATGAATTATTTCTCTTTACTATTTTGTTGATTTTTCAAAAAAAATTGGTGTTACAAAGATACTTGTTTTCCAAATTTTCATCAAAGTAACAATTTTTATTTTATTTTCTAGTTTTTTTGTATTTTTTATGATTAAGACAAGGTTCTCAAAAGCTATGTATAGAACCTCTTCAGATGAAGGCCGTTGATTAGTTTTGATAATGGTTCTCCTTCAGGTGTAGAAAGTTGGTATGCTCCTAATCCAAAGGCCTTTGTAATAATGTAAGGCCCTAACCAGTTTGGTTCAAAATTTCTTGGTTTTTCTCTTTCTACTTGATTCTTTGGATTTTCCATTAAAACTAGGTCACCAATGTCAAAATGTCGACTCAATACTTTCCTGTTATAGTTGTGATGAAGACGATTTTGAGATGCTTACAAGTGATCTAGTGCCTTCTATCTTTGTTCATCCAAGAACTCTAGCTCATGTGGTCTTGACACACGATACTTTTCATTGTCGATATGCCATTTCAATGATACCCTTAGGGAAGGAATTTCGACCTCTATAGGCAAGATGGCTTTAGAACCAAATAACAAGGAATATGGAGTGGCGCCAGTGGGAGTGTGGATGCTTGTATGGTAAGCCCATAGGGTAGGGTTAAGTTGTAAATGCCAGTCACGACCAACATCATTGATGGTCTTTTTAAGAATTTTGAGGATTGTTTTGTTTGACACCTCAACTTGGTCGTTAACTTGTGGGTAATATGGTGTAGAAAAGTGGTGTTGGATATGGAATTCTTGGCAAAGGTGATAAATTTTTTGGTTTTTAAATGGGTGGCCATTATTCGTGATTATGGATTGAGGAACACCATACCGACAAATGATGTAGTTAAGGATGAACTTAGAAATTTGTATGCTGGTAATGTAAGTCATAAGAATGGCTTCAATCCACTTGGTAAAGTACTTGATCATGTAGTAATGATGAATTTATGATTGTTAGAGGATGTAGCATGTATCTTATCGATGAGATCAAGTCCCCATTGGGAAAAGGGCCATGGTGAAGTTATTGGACGAAGCTCATATGCTGACACGTGTATCAAGTCTCTGTGAATCTAGCACTATCATCATTTATTGACAAAGACATATGAGTCCTTTTCCATGGTAGGCCAATAATAGCCTAGTCTCATAATATTTTTAGATAAGGTGGGACCGCTAGAGTGGGATCCACATATACCCTCATTTACCCCATGTAAGGTTGCTTGTGCTTCTTTAGTATCGAGACATCTCAACAAGATGTTGTCTAGGGAATGTCTATAAAGGGTGTCTTCGATGATGGTATACTTGGAAGAATTATGGATAAATGTCCTACATTGGTTGTTCGAGAGGTCTAGGGGTAGGAGTTGGGCATGGAGGTAGTCATATATGTACTTGTACCATGAGGGATTGGGACCAACAAGTTCACACACCATTTCAGAATTTGGGATGTGAAAGGTAGGGACCAAAAGCTGTTCTACCAAAAACTCAAATTTAGGCATGTTGCTAGGTATGTCCAAGAGTGAACCATTGGTTGCCATGGCATCTATTGCCCTATTTTGAATGCAGGCTATTTGATGAAAGTTGATGCTGTCAAAATATTGTTTGAAACTATCTACCATCCACTTGAATGGGGTGATCTTTTCATCCTTGGTTTCATAGTCATCATTAACTTGTCAGACTACTAGCTAAGAATCTCCATAAAATTGTAGGTACTTAATTTTCCATTTGACCACCATTTGTAATCCTATTACAAGAGCCTCATATTCTGCTATATTATTGGAGCATGGAAAAGCGATTCTGAATGACTTAGGAATAGTGTTGCCCTATGGTGTGATAAATAATATGCCAACCCCTGAGCCATGATTAGTGTGGGACCCATCAAATTATAACTTCCATGTCGTTCTTATGTCAATGGTGAAGATGAACCCATCAGGAAAATTTGCAACTAGAGGATGATCCACCTTAATTGGTGCATCTGCTAGCTGGCCAACAATAACTTGTCCTTTTATAGCTTTTCTTTCTACATACCGGATATCATATTCACTGAGTACCATTACCCATTTGGCCAGTCGTCCTATTAATGCTACTTTACTAAGGAGATACTTCAAATGATCTATCTTTGCGACCAACATTGTTTGGTGGTTTAACATTTAGTGCCTAATTTTTTGAGTGGAAACAACTACTGTAAGACAAGCATGTTCTATGTGACTATAATTTAGCTCATATCCCACCAAAGTATGACTGTTATAATAGATTTCCCTTTCCCGACCCTCACTATCATTTAGTGCAAGTAAGGCTCCTAGCGCTGATGTGGTTGCTGAAATATAGATTATCAGAGGTCGTGTATCAGTAGGTGGCATTAAAATTGGCGGTGTAAGTAGGTAATCCTTGATATTTTGAAAAGCTTCTTTGCATTTATTTGTCCATACAAATGGTACCCCTTTTCCGAGTAGATGTTGGAAGGGATGGAGTTTTCTTGATGTCACCTTGAATACACACTTTTTAGGATTGAGCCTCGCCTTGTATTCTTCTAGTCTTTGAAAAATCTTATCTAAGATCTGTAAGTGATCAACCCTTGTCAATGATTTAGCTATCAGATCATCCACGTAGTCCTCCATGAGATTGTGTATGAGATTATGGAAAATAGTTGTCATGGCGCGTTGGTATGTGGCTTCAACATTTTTAAGCCCAAAATTCATGACATTTCAACAATAATTTCCCCATGGACAAGTCTTTCTATGAAGAAGTCTCAAAATTGAAGTTGCTCTATCTCTGTCAAAGAAGCCATAAAATAGAGTACCCAGGGATTATCTTCAGTGCTTATGTTGATCTCCACAGATTTCTTGACTAACATTGGTGGGAGAATGTTCAACCCTCCATCCTTGGGTGCCTCAGAGAGGTTTTCACCCTTGGATGCATCCTTTATTTTTACTTTTTCATCATCCAAAGGCGCCTTTCAGTTTTCACCTAGGGACTCATCATTTTTATTTTTTTCATTGTATTTCTTATTGTTTCTACTTTTACGACTGGAGGGGTGAAGATACTCCCAAAAATAAGCCATGTATCCAAGTCTATGGTAATTCTAGCCTTATGGTCACCATTAGGTATGCCTTCTCTCAGTCCCATGAACTCAACGATTGCTTCATTGTTCTCAAAGGTATCTAAAATGGGGGTGTTTTGTTGATCCCAATCGATAAGCTGGGGATATACTAGGGGCATGTCATCATCGAAAGTATCAAAGGTAGAGGCCGATAGTGTGAGGGTAGACCTGTTGACATGGTCACAAAAGTTTCTTACCAAATCCTCATTCTTTTTCTTGGTAATAGGTAGATTTTGAGGTGGACCCACTGTAAAGGTTTGGTTATCAGAAGCAGGTGTGTCAAGTTCCCAAGAGGCAAGATCAAGGGATTCCCAATAGTAATGTTTGAGCCATCCTTCTTTTTTCAAAGATGTTTGAGGATGAGAATCAGGTGTATCTTGCGATTGATTAAGCATTTGGTAAAGTTCCCCAAATAGTTTATCGAGGTCCATGAAAGTGGTGGAGGAGAGGGAATCCCATTCATATTCGTTTGAGTTGGGGGAATCACAATGGGTAAGAGTATGGATATGTGACACAATTTTGGCTCTTAAGATGCCACTTTTTTATTTTATTTTATTTTATTTTTTTCTCTGAAATCAGCAAAATATAATTTGCATGAGAAAATGAAGATAGTTATGCTCAAAATTTCAAGATGCAGCAAGAAAAAAGGTTGAAGTGCTTTGAGTTTAGTTTCTAAGCTACTATTTTTTTTGAAATTAATGAAGATTAAGGGTCTCAAAGGGGGCAAAAAAGGTCCTATTTTTATAAAAAAAAATATAGCATAGCGCTTGAGGGCTCGCCCATTTTTGATTAACTTTTTTTTAGAATTTCAAAAATCCCAATGGTGAGAAATTAGCTAACACCATGTAGTTTATTCTCATTCTTTCGGATAATTTTTTTAATGAATATATAATATTTTATGAATTTGCAAAGTGGAAACATCCTGAAAAGTTGAAATTTGAGCGTGCTCCCCCCTATTTTTTTTGAAAAATAATTGAAAATTGATTTTTTTTTCATCATGTGTAGGATGGAGTCTAGTTTCAAAAAATGTAATTTGTTTCACGTTTTGATGAATGAGTAAAAATCTATCCTAAAACTAGCACATGTTGGTTTTTGACCAAAAATGGAGGCATTTACAATAGGAGCCATGGATCAAAACCTTAAGTAAATCAAAATGAAAAAATAATTATATATTTAGATAGGTAAGAGAGAGGTTAATGCTATCACGTTTGTTTTATAAACTTGCATTGAAAGATGTGCAAATGAGATGGGGAGCACAGACAAAAATATGAGGAAATTTGGAAAATCTTGTCAATTAACCTGTCCCCTCTCTTTGGTCAACATCTTTGAGAATGCTTAGAGTGCATAGTTTATGATTATAGATGGATAATTGAGGTTTTACGTTTCATACGCTCTCTAATTCATTACCCTAATTGGATAAATCTTTATCCCTATGAAGTCTCTCTCTCTTAGGTCTCCCTCCCTCCCACATGACCTAGACTACTCTCTCTCAGTCCAATACCCTCTCTCAGGTCTCTTTCCCTCAAACCTAGGTACCTAATTAAATCTATCTCACTCCAACCCCCTTTCTCACTCTCCCTCTCTCTCTCTCCCCCTTTTGGTATTTTTGTCTCTCACTCCATCTCCCTCTCTTAGGTCATTATATTTCTCTCTTTGTCTCTCTCTCAAGTATCTCCCTCCTACCCCCTCTCCCTCTCTTAGGTAGAGCTCACTCACTCCCTCTATCTTTCTCCCATTCCATCTCTCACTCACTCTATCTCTCTCCCTCTCTCTCTCTCTCCCACTCTATCTCAGGTATCTCCATCCCCTCTCTCTCTCACACACACACTCCCTCTCTCTCTCCCACTCCCTCTCTCTCACTCACTCTATCTCTCTCCAACTCTCTCCCAATCTATCTCTCTCCCTCTCTCTCAGGTATCTCCCTCCCACCCCCTCTCCCTCTCTCTATCTCTCAAGTATCTTCATCCTACCCCCTCTCCCTCTCTCTCTTTGTCAAATCTCCCCCTCCTACCCCCTCTGCCTCTCACAATCACTCCCTCTATCTCTCTTCGAATCCCTCCTTCTTTCACTCCCTCTATCTCTCTTCAACTCCCTCCCTCTCTCACTCCCTCTATCTCTCTCC